>PVKB01001262.1:174439-453530 GCA_004027205.1 Ctenodactylus gundi
TTGGTGGGTGGTGGTAGTGCAGGGAGCAGAGAGGAAAAGGAAAGGGACTCCAGCTAGCTTGACCCCCCCCCCCCCCCCCCCCCAGGTTGAGAGTACGTGGCCAAGCCTAGAGGATAAGGAACCTGTTCTCAGCTAGTCCTGGAGGTGGCACTGAGGTTGAGGCATGACCGCAGGAATTGGGCCAGCTGCTTTATTTTTTAAGCATCTCCATGGTTCCCATACCATATACTGTTAAAGGGACTGCATTGTCCACGTGGCATGTTGTCCTGGTCCCATAGAGACCCAGGTGCACTGGGGTTGTCTGATGAGTGTAATTCTGCCATGCTGAAATGTGGGCCTAGGACTGGACCTGATGTGTGTGATCTGAGACAGGTCATCTGATCTTTGGACCTGTCTTCTCATGTCCATGGTGCTTACCACGTGGAGTTCTGCAGTCTGTGTGGGATTGTGTATATCACTTGACAATTTTATCATGTTATGCGCACATCAGAGTCACACACAGCATGCTTTTGAGATTCTGTTTGAGATGCCAGAATCCTCATAGCATATCCAGCCCAGCCTGCCCTGGGCCTCACCCCACTGTGCATCAAGAGATGGCCTAAGACAAGCATAAATGATATTTGTGCTGACATTTCTCCCACTTAGAAAATCAATATTCTGTGGTCTGCCTAATTGCTCTGTTGCTGCTAAATGAGTCATTATAGAGGGAAAATAGCAAATGCATTGTGAGATTAATGGGAGAAAATATTTGGCAAATGACTTTGGTTTGCTTCTGAAACTTTAAGAAGGTGTTACTATGAGAAATCTAGAGAGCCGTGCAAGGCTGGGTCACAGGCAGTAGGAGACAGGCAGCTATTGGGCTGCGAGGCTCCAGCAGGTCTGAGAGGGCCCTGTTAGGGCAGGGAATTGTTACTATCAGAAAGAATGGAATCAGGAGTTACTGAGTGGTCAAATAAGGAACCAGGGGTGGCGCAGGAGCTTTGGTGGCCTCATTTCTAGGGGAGAGGCACCGTTCAGTTGGAGTCCATCATCTGACAGGCTGCTGCAAGGCTTAGGATATCATGGTGAGCAAAATGTGCCCCAACCCCTGCCTCCGTCAGTGGATGAGAGAGGAAAGAAGTTGTCCCAAGGTTAATGTATAATTGTGATTGAAGCATATGTCCTGGGGCAGTGAGAGCCCAGACCTGGAGAGCTTAATCAGGTGGGAGTGTAGGAATGGATGAACCAAAGAAAGGAACAGTGAGCTCATCACTCAGGGAAGAGTCTTCCGGGCAGGTGCAAGAGCCTGTGTTGTACAGACCCCAGGGGTCTGGCCGGCAGGCACTAAAAAGGACCTATATGGTCTTAACCCTTAAGCAGTCCTAGGAGATAGATACTTCTTATTTCCCAGTGAGAAAACCAAAGCTGAAGATGATTAAGGACTTACTCAAAGTCAAATAACCATTAAATGGCAGAATCTCCATTTGAACCTAGTCCTATATAACCTCAAGCCAAAAAGCATACCCCTCTGCTTCAGGGAGCTGACCTTGACACCTGCTGCTTTGTCTCCTTAGCCAGTCAAGGACTTCTTATCACAGGGCCAGAAACTGGCTGCAGGTGGCTGCCTGAGAATCTTCTGAGATAGGGGACTACGGGACTCCAGAAAGAGGGCATCCCACACCAATATTTTTGAAGTCACGCCCTGCCTTACTGGGTGTTTGCTTCCTTTCTTTTCTTTTCTTTTCCTTTCTTTCTTTTTTTTTCTTGAGACAAGGTTTTAAACTCAGCAATCCTCCTGCCTCAGCCTCCTGAGTGCTAGGATTACAGTCATATGCCACCCATTCCCAGCTTACTTGGTTCTGGGGAATTGAGCCCAAGCCTTTCACTTGCTAGTCAAGTGATCTAACCACTGTGCTATTCCACTAGCCCCTTTGCTTCTTTTTAATGACAACTTGATTTGGGTAATTTTATGCTCAAAATGCCAAGTCAGTGCTTTCCTTTGAAAAGGCATTATAATTAACATCTCTTTCCTCCTTCCCTATAAAATGTATAGATTTACTTCTTGCCATTCATTCCAGCTAGACAGTCACCTGCTGGGACCTACTAGTTCCCTGAAGATGTAGGGTAGAGGCATTGTGAGGTGAGGCACTGTCAGGTGTTTGGAGGCTTATCAACTTTCCAGGTTGTCAGAAGTGACAACAGCACATGGGGTAAGTCCATGAGTTTCCTGTGGATACTAGGAAGGAGGCATTGGGAGCATCAGAGGTCATCCTGCCTTAGTTTCTGGGTATAGCCAAATATCACAATACTATAGTAGCCTGATAAAAGGATTCCAGAGCCCAGTTCTGGGAGGGTCAGATACACAGATCTAAGATTAAACCCACGATCTAGATTTACAACAAGCCCCTGGGTGATGCTGACACAAGTATTGAAATTTCCAGCCAGGAGCTCTGAATTCTCCTCTTCCTGGGACAGTCCATTCCTCTGAGGGATGATGGTGTTGGTGAGTGGATGTGCTTTGACTTCCCTGGTCTGGTGGGTTGTCAGGCTGCAGAGTGGCTTACTGTGCCAGTGTCCGCTTCCAGTTCAGGACCAGGCCTCACTTTGTTCCTGAGTACTCTTGTAGGGCAAAACAGGTGAGCTGCTGAGCCCCAGAAGAGGTCAGGGATTAATCCTAGGATACTTTACTACTGCTGCTGGCCAGAGGTTGAGTTTTAGGCAAACTCAGAGCTGATGGGCTGTTCCCTGCCCCTTGCCCTCACTGGCTGGAAGTTAAGTGCTTATGTGGGTTGTTTGAAGAACCCAGCCAGGGCTCTGTGTCCTGCTCAGATATATTTTCCAGAAGAATTCTGTTTAGTTCTTCAGATAAACAGCAGGGTATTTCCTGTAGGGTTCTAGGCGAGTCCAGGACCATCCCTGAGGCGGCAGAGGGCATTCAGCCCTACCTTAGCTCCAGAGGTGGTGCTCAGAGGGCTGCCCTCTGGTTTTACTGCTTCTTTGGACCTGGTCCTGTCCCTCAGAGGGAAAGCCAGGCTGGCTGGCCCCTCATTGCGGCATTTCAGGGTCACTATAGCAGCTCTGACTGAGCAACCAATCCTTCGTCATCTTGTAGGCAATTCCTATCACTCATGGTGACAAACTTGGGCCAACATGAGCCCAAGCAGATATGAAACAGAAGAGCCTGATTATTCACATACTTTTTTACCCTCCCCATGAGAAGATTCAACCACCTTCCATCCCTCAATTTTTGTCCCAGCTGGATGCCCTGGGCACTCTGCATGAGTGTACTTGTGTGTGTAGGTACATGTGGGCTGTCCTCTGAGCTTGGGTCTCTGGTGCCTGCCTAGGAAACTTGGTCCTCCACCTCTTGCTCCTGAGCTGCTCAGCAGCAGGTATAGGATTTGGTCATTCCTACAGCCTCTCCCTCTGAAGTCAGAGTGGCTACTTGGTTCTTCAGTAAACTTCTGTAGCTTTTAAAGATTAGCAGTTGGTCGGAATTTGGACTCCTTTACCCCTGCAACTGCTCGGACAATTGTTTTACTGAAGGTGTCTTATGCAGACTGTGCTGCACATCCTTCCTGAAAGCAAGCACTTCTGAGATGGGCCTAGGATCTCTGATGAAATGCGGCAACCTCTGCTTTGTCCCTTCTGCTCTCTCTGAAGCAGCTTGTACTATAGTTCACTGCCAAGGTGCCATGGTGTTCTTAGGGCCGGAACTACTGGTGTCCTCACTGGCTCATAGGCCAGTGTCTTTAAGTGGTAGGACTCAGGTCAAACAGAATTCTGGACTCTGAGCAGCATCAGAAGACTTATTATGCTGAACTTGGAGCAGGTACAGACAGGCTGGCAGTATCCAGGTGGTCATTTTATTCAGCCAGTGTGAAGCCACTTGTACACTTTTGGAAACACTTTTCTAAATATGGGAGGAAGTGCATCTTTTTGCATGTGGTTTTATAGAAAACAACTTAATGGGTCTCCTGAAGCAACCCCTGGCAAATGTATTCCTGATCAGGGGTCCTCCGAATCTGCTCTTGGGATGATTCCTTCTAGCCATGCACATGTGTCTCATGCCACCTGGAGTTCACCTTTTTGTGCCTCTTGTCAGGACTCGCCAGTCCTAGCAGCACCCTGGGCCTCGGGGCCTGAAGCTCCCCAGCCTTTCCCAGGTGGCTGTTCTTCCCTAGCCACATTTACCCCTGTTGGGGAGAAGCCTCCTCAGGGCTTTCCTTCTTCCTGCTGGTCTTGCAGCTTTAGTTCCTCTTACCTGTCCCGTCCTCTGGTTCCCAGGCTCCCTGCTGCCCCTGAGCTGAGGGGCAAGGACCATGTGAGGCCAGAGCTCAGAAGGCTTCAGTCCCCAGTGGGTCCCAGTTTGGACTGTCTCGTAACAAGGGGCGGTTTCCAGCGTGTTTGTATGCCCCTTCTCTTTTTTTGAAGGTTTTTTACACTGCTGGTCCTACGGGGCCTCTGGCATTTTGTGTTGAGGTTTTAGAAAGGTTGGGCATTTGGAGGGGAGGCCCTGAAGGATCGTATTGGTGGCCTAGAGAGAACAACCCATTGTAAATCACTTTGCCTGTGAAGGCAGACTCTTGGGCTGCCCTGGCAACAGTTCCGCACCAGCCGTGGTGTGGTGTGGCCGCTGACGGCGCGGTTCCTGACTGGCTGCCTCTCCAGCTCCCTTGTGAGGCGCTCCTTGCTTGCTCCCTGAATCCTTCAGCCAGATGGTGAGGGGAGGTGCAGGGTGCTCAAGATTGCTGGCCTGCATAGCCCGTGCTGGCCGCCACCCTCCAGGGCAGGGAGGAGGAGTGTGTGTGTTGGGGAGCAGGGAGGTCTCAGCTACACGCTGGTCTGGGCAGGTTGCCTTTTGTGATCAGTCTGCAGGAACAGACTTTGGGGTTTTATCAAGTCTCTTGGATGCCTGCAGGCTTGTGCTGCATCACCCCTTCTCCTGGCCACCCCCATGCCCTGGTCTCACCTATTTACTTATACAGATTCTGTTAGCCAGTGTCTGGTGTCAGATCTAGCTCCACCAGCTCAAGCTCTTTGACTTTGGAACACATACTCAAAATGTGAATAACAACACTTTCTACCTCATAAGGTGATGGAGAGAAATAGATGACTTTACAGCTAAGTGCTTAGCGTACCTGGTACCTGGGAGACGGTGCTGTACGGCGCACTTCCTTCCAGTATGTTCCTTCTGCTTTCTCCTCTTTTGTCCTACCCGTCCTTTCAGCCCCCGCTCCTCTGCTTGACACCAGCCTTGACCCTTCTCCCTGTCTTAGGCACACCCTGAACTCCTCGCGTAGTTTCCCGTTATTCTGTGCTTTGTTATTGGATCTGTTGCGCCTGCCCCTCATATCAGTAGGATTCCCCTGAGGGCACTGGTGGAAGTGTTGAGCTGTACTTGTCCTGCCCTTCCTAAAGCCTTGGTTCCTTCCTATCTCTCCACATAGCCTTCTGCTTGAATGTGGGCAGGCTCCCTCCTCCTGCAGTAGAGCATGTGACCAAGTTCATTCATAGGGCCTCAGCATGGGAAATCAGCAGAGGTCCCGCACAGACCAGGGAGCCGAGGCTGAGAGAACGTATGGGATTGGAAACTTTGGCCCACCTGCTTCTTCCAGCATCTTTTTGCTCTGGGTTTATGAGCAGGAGGTGGGCTAGATCTCTAGGAATCTGAGGTGGGAGGCTTCACAGAAAAAAAAGACAGTAGGTAAGGCTTCAAAAATATGCATTCATCGGGTGGCAAAGGGGGAGACTGGCATGAAGGCAGAGGGAGCTCCATGAGTGAGTACCTGGTACTCGGAGGACTGAAGTTAGTCTCTCTGCCTGCTGGGATATGTGAGCTGTGGCAGACGAGAAGGGACTCAGAGTGCGTGGGGGAGGAGGGCAGTAGTTCTGCATGAGTGTAAGAGGAGGCAAAGGAGGTGAACAAGGGAGAGGCTGGGCTGGGATGTGCGTATGCGTGCACATACATGCGTTAGATTGGGTGAGGTGGGCCCCGAAGCCCCATGGCAGATGCTTTGTCTTGTGCCCCCAGCAGCCTGAGAGGCAAGCTTGTTTCAAGGCTGGGAAAAGTGGTGTGGTGAGGTTTGTTGACTAGACTAAGGTCTCCAGGGCTACTGAGGGAAAGATCCAGATGTGAACCATGGGCAGCATGACTTTCAAGTCTCCTGGTGGCCACAGAATACCCAGGACAGGTTAACCTCTTGGGGGGCTGCCTTGTAGTGTATTTCCAGCCAAGTGTGGGCCCTAAGAGATTATCCATAAAAGGTGTGGCAGGGTACCTGGCCGACACAAGTGCTACGGCATTGTTAGCTCCCTGGCACATACATCCAGGCACACATGGCACTGACATACACATGCATGTTGGTGCCTTCAGTGAATCAGCTCAGTTACAAGTCCTGACCACTCTTTAATGAGGCCTGTGAAGAAATGGCCAGAGGGACAAGCAGCCAGGGCCTCGGGGGCTTGAATAAAGCGTGCATCTCTTACTCACCTCAGGGAGGCCAGGACCATCTCTGGGTTTTAAAGCAATCAGGTCCTTACTTTCTTGTAGTTACAATGGTATGATAGTTGTTGGTGTGCCCCATTCAAGGGCAGACCTCTCCTGGAGAGGGTCCAGGCCCTCTCTCCTGGCTTCTGGTACCTGGCTAGTATCCACGCTGGCACAGTACAGGTTCTCAGTAAACGTTTGTACCGTGAACAGTACGTTGAGCACTTACTGCATGCCATATACTATGCCAGCTGCTGGAATAATTAACTTGGGCATGGCACTTTATGATTCCCAAAGTTTCTCTGGGTCCCGTTTAGAAGGCTGATTCTCTCGGATCAGGTATTTATTTCCTCATTTTGCAAATGAAGAAACTGAAGCTCAGAGAGAAGAAGCAAGTAGCCTGAGGTCACGTGCTCAGCAAGCCAGTGAATGACCAAGCCCATCCTTTGAACTGCCCTCCGCCTGAGCTGTGCTTACCCTTTGGGGGCAGACACTTGTTTCTTTCCAGCCACTCACTGAGGTAGAGCTCCCAGGCCAGCAGGGAAGCTAGGCCAACAGGGAATCCGTGTCCATGGGAGCAGATCTCCTGGGGGGCCACAGGAAGCACCTGGCTGGTCCTCCATTGGCTCCACCCTAGCAAGAGCAGGGCCTTCCTCTGCCTCAGTAAGGACCTGGTTGTCAGGGACAATTGTCTGTGTTTGGTATAAGTCAGAGGCAGAACAAAGAGAACCCTTCCTGCCAATGTGACTCTGACCTTGAAAACCCTGTGGGGTTTCATTTACTGGAAAGAAAGAAGAGTTGGTTACCAGCTTCAAAGAAGGGCAGGCCTCCCACGGGCAGCATCGAGGAAGCCTTGGCTTTGTGAGTTCTTGCTGCTGAATTTCTCCTTTTTCGTTTAACAAAAGTCCTGGGGATCACTGTCTAGGCTGTTCAGGAATCCTGCTGCCTTTTAGAAGGTGCAGAGATGCCAGGATCACTGCTCTTACTTTGGCTGGGCATTGAAAGGCCCAACTTTTGAAGCAAAGATCAAATAACAATTCTGGAGAGCTGGACATAGGCCAAAGGTTTTACTGCCCTCTGTGTCCTGCTGTGCCAGTGCCTAGCTGTGGGAAGGGAACCCCAGGAGTGAAAGGGACCATGTTGTACCTACTAGGGGGTCTTGCAAGGAAACAATGTAGCAATTAGGAAATCCTAGGCTTGGTGAAACATTGCAGCTTTATTCTTTATCCCAGAAACATTCAGCAGGTTCCTCCTGTGTGCCAGGAACTGAGCATGATCCTTGGGAGGAGGTTTGATATGAGTTGTACCTATATTCTCAAGGCACAGAAACCCTAGGCTGAGCACACTGTAACTGGTGGCAACTGTGGCAAGCTGGGGTGTGTGGGTCCTGGTGGGGGTGTGAGAGTGTGCATCCACTGGGACTGTGGTAGCAGGCCTTTGGGTTTAGAAGAGAAGCAGAACTAGAGTTGTGACATTTGAAATTTTCATGTCTTTAAATGTTGGCAATTGATTCAAAACTTAAAAATGTCAAATGCTGTGTGGGCTAAACAAAACATGACTGTTGACCAAATACTGCCATTCTTTAGAGTCCTTCATCCTAAAGATTGGGTGAAGCTTGAATGGCCAGAGGGGAACAGGTGAGGCCTTCTTGGGGAGGTAACTCCCTGGGCATTGTTGTGGTAGTGGGAATCTGTGGGACCCTTTCAAGACAGCCAGTGGCTTGGGTCAGCGGAGAGTGGCGAGGAGAGCCAGTGGGGCCTGCCTGCAGTTATGGATGCATGCTTACCTGGCCGAGGGCCAAGGCTTGTCTGGATTGGCTGTGGTGTTGCTTTGGACCAGCAGATAAAGTGCAGGCTGACCTAAGCTGCCCTAGTCAGGTGCTCCTACCTGGAAATGAGGCATAAACAAAGGCTCTGGGCAGGCAGATCTCAGGGAAGAGAGGTGGTATTTAAGAGAAGCCCCCAGCATCAATTTCCGGTGATACATGTATCCTGGTCTTTAGCAAAGGTGTGACTGTGTATCCTCCACAGCTACAGACTTGGGTGGTGGTCCTTCTGTATGTCTGCGTAGTCAGTCATGTGATCTTGTGGTCGCCCCTAGCCACTGGCATTTGCTGGCCTGCCAGGTGGACAGCTCCCTCAGATGCTGATGGGGAGAGCCTTCACAGGGAAGCCCAGCTCTTGGCCCACCCCCTTCCCTCGTTCTCCCTACCCATCCTGTGGTCTTCAGCTGGTTTGGACTGCCATCCTAGGTGCCTGTGTCCAGGCTGGGTCTCCTGGCACACAGCCTGGCACAGCACAGCTGGTCTGCTCACCCTCGATCCATCTTTTCTGTGTTCTCTAAGTGTGCAGAGTAGCTCATAGCAGCTGGCCTGATTGAGGTCCAGGTGTGAGGCAGCGCGTGACTTCATGGAGCTCAGGGGTCATGAGAGGGATGGTAGGCAACAACCGAATTTCTCATCACTGTCCTCCGATTCACTCTACTTACCTTCACTTTTAAGTCTTTCTTTTAATGTAAAGATAATGAAAGTCTAAAGCAGACAGTGTAAAGAAGAGTGAAGTAACTTTCATATTACATGCTACTGTTGGGTGGACCTTCACCCCATCAGAACACTGTGGACTATTGGTTGGGCTTTTCTCTTTGTACAAAGAGAGCCTTCCTGGTCCAAAACAAAACAGAATGAAATAATTTCTATGTGTCTGGGCTACATTGCCTAGCCGACTCGTACCAGGTGGCTCTCTGTGTAGGTACCAGGTGGGGGAGGGAAGAGAGAAGAGCAGCTTCACACAAACCTAGAGAGGCTGGCTGTCTCTGTTTCTAGTGCAGACAGGACTCCACCAAGGGACCCTTGGGATAGAGTTATTCCTGTTTGGCTCACCTGTGCCCCAGCCCTGGGGACAGGACCAGGAATCAGCTGTGGTCCCTGCTTGCGCAGGAAGAGCTCCCAGCCTGGGGTAGGAGGAGTGCCTGTCGCCCCCATGAGACTTGCCTCCTCCTTGGCTCTCCCTGGGTCTCTCCAGTGCTCAGAAGGAAGGCCATGGCAGGTTTTGAAGCCTGGCCCTAAGGGAGTCTTCCGGGACTGAGCGACACCCAGCCCTAGGAGGAGTGTGGACTGGCTTTACGGAAGTTCCCAGAGGAAGAGAGTCGTACGCTGAGGTTTCTAGGACCAAGGTTTCTAGGGCCTCCCGTACTCTGCACGTGCTGGAGCTTGTAGCCCCTTCCTCTGTGTGGGAGAGGACCTGCGGGCAAGGGGACTCTGAAATCTCCAGGTGTACACAGGTCCTGGCTGTGCTGTTATTTTGGTGTGCCCATGTGGATTAAGATCCACCTGTTGGGAAGATGGGCCCTTGGGTGGGGGAGGAATGTGTGACGAAGAACAGTAGGCTTAGGCTGAACAGCCTTGTCTGGGTAGAGCACCGGTCCAGAGTACCCTGGCCCTGCCTGTAGCTGAGAGGGCACCTTGAGCAAGGGCCTTGCTCGTCTGTGAAATGATCAGGGAGCACTGCCGATAGCAAGGGCTCTGCTGAGTCTGCTGCCAATCTGTCACTTTGGGAGCAGTTGAGCCTGGGCCAGTACTGGAGGTGGTGAGGATTTGGATGATAATAGGGACAAGGATAGCAAGGTGGGAACAGTAAAAAGTGCTAGTTAGCAGTTTGAGGTGTGCCACACATTGAGCTCAGTGTTGTAGGGCCTGTCACCACTGCCACCACACTCTGCCACCTGGACCCTGCAGCTACCCTGAGGCTGATCTCCCTGCTTCCGCCTTTGCTCCATTCCTGTCCATTCTCTGTCACAGAGAGAGCAGTCTCTGCCTAGTTCTCCTGCTGCCCCCACCCCCACCCCAGCACGGCATCTTCTCACCTGTCCTGAGTGTTCCAGATGCCCTCTGAGGAGCCCAGTGGGATATTCTGTTCTCTCCACACCCCCCACCCCCCCACCATGCTCATGCTCCACTGTTCCTAGTTGTTGCCCCATCATTATGCCAGCCTGGTTTTTGTCCTTGTTCCTCTTCCTGGAACACTCCACCCAGATGTCTCTGGGACTTGTCTCCTCCTTCCTTTCCTGTGTCGGTCTCAAGATCCCTGTCAGACAGCCTCCTTGGAGCCTGGAGCCTGGACTGAGCGCTTGAGATCACCTGATCTTATTACACAATATGTTTATGTGCTTCTTCCACACTGGACTTGCGGCCTCTTGAGAGCCGGACTTTTCTGTCCCGTTCCCTTGTGTGTCTCCAGTACTTACAATAGAGCCTGATAAAAGGTCAGTGAGTGAACACATAAAAATAGTTTATGTGGTCGTGGCACATGACTTTGATGCATTGCTTTTTGCATTTTACAGGTGAGGAAACTAATCTCAGAGAGGTAGATTGACTAGTCCAAGATCACAAGTTTTAACAGGAAAATAGGCCCTATGCCTAGAGCACTGTCAGACTGCAGATCTCCCGCCTTCCTGTAAGCTGTCAGGCCTGCTTTCCCAGAAAGATCAGAATGTGAGCCCTCCCAGCCCTGACAGATGGTGGGGCTTCACCTTGCAAAAAATGAAGAATGCGCCAAGAGGAAAGTAAGAAAAGAAACCATGGTATTTGAAAGGGCCAGGGGGCAGGTCAGGGCTAGGAGCCTATACCAGTGGTCCATGAGAGCACCCCTGTGCAGCAGCAGCAGCTCCCAGAGATCAGCCGAATCTCCTGCCTTCCTGCTTCTTGTGTTGGCTGTCGTTCCTCAGGCTTAATTTCTTTTTCCCAGAGGAGCACAAGCCTGGCCTGGCTTCCCAGGGTGGATAAACACATGGGGGAGAGAGAAAGAGAGAGAGAGAGAGAGAGAGAGAGAGAGAGAGAGAGAGAGAGAGAGAGAGAGAGAGAATGTGTGCCTTACTGTTTGTGTTGTTGTCATGTCTTCTTAATCAGCCTATTTCTGGGAGCAGTGACTTCATCTCCTGTGGTTCTCAACATAGCCATTGTCAGTTGTCCATGGAAATATTAATCCTGGCACCATCCATATTCCCCCAATAAGCTGGGTTGAGAGAGCCAGTTGGCGACCTATTTCTGACTGGGCTTGGGGGCTTAGAGTCAAGTCTTCTTCCAAGAGACTCCACTTCCAAAAGGTGAAGGTTCATTTAAGTTTCCTAGAGGAGAGGAGGGGATGGGCTTACTGGCAGGCCAAGTGGTTGTTTCTTACTGGCTACACTGGTGGTGCATTGGCTCTCAGGAATGGCATGGGGAGGGTTGAGGTCATGGGAAGGCAGGGAGTATAGGCTTGACCCTGACAGAAGCCGTGAAGGGTTGTAAGAAAAGATGAGACCTGATCATATCAGGGCTTTAGAAGCAACTCCTCACTGTGTGAAGGGGTGTTTGAGGAAGAGGACGAGGACAAGACTAGTCCCTTTGCCCCCAACTGCCAGCTTTTATCCTCAGGGGTCATGTACACTCCCCAGCCATCCCTCTTGTTGCTCCTGGAGACTTTGGGGGACTGCCAGGAGCTCCTGTCCCTACACCTGAAATGCTGGTGGGCCAGGGATGGAGGTGGTAGGGAGATGGGTTCTCTTTAATCCCATTTGGCTGAGCTTCGGTAGCTCCGTCAGGCAGGAAGTCTCAGCCTCATAAAATAGGGAAATACTAGGCCGCCTGGATAGGTGAGCACAGTGCGGGAGGCGAGCAGCAAGCGAAGCTGTCCCTGCGAGGGCCGTGGTCTGACTGAAGGGCAAGCTCTGCTCCCCGCTCACCTCTTGCCGCTGCTTGCCATTTCAAAGCGCTTCTCCAGCAGCCTCCGGCACAGCAGAGTACATCCTCCCTGTCCACTCCTGGGGTGAGTGGCCTTCAGCTGAACTGGCCACTGTTGTCAGAAAGTTGAGGACCACTGTCATAAAGCATGCCTCCTCCTCCAGGTTTGCGTAGAACCTTGGCCCGGAGCTGGGGACACGGTTGGGTGACCACTGGCACTTGTGTCCTCCTCTTAGCCAGGATCCTCATTTCTCCCACTCATTGGATTCTGCGGGCCCCAGCTGGAGTAGGACAGCTGATGTGATGGTTGGCTCCTGAGGTGTTCCGCCTATAGTGAGTCCCAGCTCCGCTGCTGTCCAGCCCTGGGCCTTGTGCAGGTCACCTACCCTAAGTTTCAGTGTCCCTGTCTGTAAAATGGGTACGATAGCCATATTTATTTCCCAGCGTATTGGTGAAGATTTGTTTTGTTTAAAGGGGATGCTTGGCAGAGTGCTTAGACATAGAGGTGCCCCCTGTTGCAGGGGTGACGTAGGTGGGAGCAAAGGTGCAGTTGCACTATCTCCTTAGGCTTCCAAGAGCTGAGAGCAGTGTAAGGAGGGTGTCTGGGTTCTAGTCTCCACCATTTTACAATCTTAGGTAAATCATCTCTCCAAGCCTTAATTTGGGGGCCTAAGGAAGTAGTGAAGGAATAGCGGTCTGTGCTTGCTGGGGGCAGGCGAGAGACGACATACCTGTTAGCATTTCTATTGCCTTTTCCTTCAGAGCTGAGAATCAGCTGCCCCCTGCCTCTCGTTAGCCTTCCAGCAGAGAAGTGCTTTGACACAGGCCTCTCCCGGCCAGGGATGCTCAGCTTCTGCCGCCTTCTGTGCTTCCCCTTGTCCCTGAGCCACCACCCTCTCTGCATGCCTTCACAGTTGAGCTGTTCACCATTACCTATTTTGGTAAGAAAGCAGGTGAGTTCAGCAGACACTTCCTGAATATTGCCTGGGTCTGTGCCGGACCCAGACGATGCAGAATGGTAAGGAAATGACCCAGCCCCTCAAGGAGGGTAATTATGGAATTTTTTTTAAAAATCTGAATGTAAAAGCCTAGTCTTGTGTGAAGTGCTATGTTCTAGGGCTGTGAGAACTGCCTGTGGGACCTTCAGCAAATTACAGGACCTCCCTCAGTTTCATCACTCTAAACTCAAGTCAGTCTGATGCCTTCTGGTCTCCAAGCTCACAGTCAGTTTTGGATTCTCTTACTCTGTGTCCATCAGACACATTGACCAGAAGAGCAGGCTCCAGAGCTTGGAGAATCGCCTGAGTTTGAGTACAGTTCTGCTCCGGCTTACTGGTTGTGCCAGTTTGGACACATTTTTCCTTAAGTCTCTCTGAGACTGGGTTCTCTGATATAGGATGGGCATTGTGATGTTCCCACTAGTGCTGGTCACATCAGTGCTGCTGAGATCTTCTCAGATACAGGACCTGCTTCATGGCTTCATGCCAAGTGTGTTTTGTCAGCCCTCCCCTGTCTGCACAGCTTCTTGTATCAGAAGGAGGCAGGTGGTGGAGGTGCTGCTAGGAGAAAAGGTTGGCAGATAGTGTAGGTAGTGTCTGGCAGCCCTCGGTTGGCCAAGGAGCTCCAGAACCAGCCCCACAAACAACTCCAGGTAGGGCGGGCAAGGACTCAGTCAGTTTAAACTTACCAGTGTAGAATTCTACCTGCTTTATGAAAAGTATCTTTGCTAATGATATTAGTAGTGTAAACAAGATTTGGGGAAGGGGCAGTCAAAGAAAAGGGGTTATTTAAACATACTTTTCACATAACACCCTTCTTAAGCATCTAAGCAGCACCATCTGCATACGTAATGATTGTGCTAATTATAGATGGGCTCATCAGTTAACAAGTCTTCCTGGTTGTGCTACTTTATTGTCGTCACCTCCTCAAGTCTCTGCCATGCTTTTCACTGAAGATAACAACAGTAATAATAATGCCTGTCATTGTTTTGATGCCTTGCTGTGTGGCAGGCTCTTGGCAACAGGCACTTGACAGTCAGCATCTCACTTAATCTTCGTGTCCCAGAGCGTCTTATCTCGCTGTAAGGAGGATGAGACTGAAGTATATAGAGAGGTTAAGTAACTTACCTGGGCTCACACAGCCAGGAACCCAGAAGGGAAATGCCAACTCACAGGCTCTTTCTGCTCTGTATACTACTTCTCTGTGGAAAACTTGACATGTTCTTACCTTTTATCTTTAAACTTTCTCATCGTTCTGTTTAGCTCAAGGAATCTGAGACCAGGTAGGAGGAAGGTAAGGCCAGCCCTCTGCTTGCAGAGGAGAACCAAGCCCGGTATAGTCAGCATTTCTACAGTCAGGGATTGAGGGCAGCAGCCCTTTTGTGCCCTTTCTTTGGGGTCTTGAAGAAGGGCCACCTTGACAGGGAGGAGAGATCTACAAAGGTAGGCCTGGCCCCTTCTAAGAGAAAATTATAAGGCAATAAGCAGGTGGGAGGGCACTAGCACGTCATAAATCAATTTACACACATTGTCATTAAATTGGAGGTGGTTCAAGGCAGCCCGTGGCCACAGGTAGACTTCAAATCATTTGATCTAACCGGGTGCAGAGGTACTATTGTTCTGCTTGCTTGTTTATACTGACTTGGTTACCAACAGGTAAACATCCTTAAGAGGTCACTTTAAGCAAAGTTCGGATTTCTCAATTCTCTTGTAAAGATGTGTCAGTTTTGGGCTTCCATTCTTGTGGGTGTCCAGTCCGCCATACTCCTTTGTTCCTCGGAATGCCTTCCTTTGCTGCTTGTAGAGTTGTGCAGGCTGTGCGAGTGAAGGAGGCAAATTGCTTCTGAGTTCCCATTCTACAGATAAGGAGCCTGGGCCCAGTGGGCGCTGAGCCACACCACAAAACTGCCACAGAGGCCAGACTTAAACTTCCCTCCTTATCATGTACTCCATGCTGTTTTTACTCCACCTCCCTGCCTCTGACTGTGTCCTGCCCCTTCTGGCAAAGGGAGAAGGAAAAAAACTTTCACCAGCCTAATGACTCAAAAACAAGCAACAGTGAGCCCAGGGAACCATTCCTATCTCTCCCTCTCCCTCTCCACCCCTCCTGAGGCCAGAGGGGACATGGGAAACCTATTCATTTAAACTCAATTATTTTCTTGAAGACAGAATGGAACTGAATTGGGTCAATGGCTATATTTGCTGCGCTCAGCTGTTTCCCCTGCAACACCAGCACGCACTGAGGCTGTTGCTGGGCTCTGTGCCACAGGCTCACCAATTCCAACTCCATATTGGTAGCTGTCTTCAGCAAGCCTGGCTCAGGAAGTAGAGCTGTGAGTGGAACTTGTCATCCTTCTCTCATCACTGACCTGCTACATGTGGTCAACGCCTCCACTACCCAGGCTTCAAGTCTGAGGAACTTCACGTCCAGCACCAGCCTGCAGAGGAGGTACTTCTAGAATCAGCTTCTGCAGGTGGAGAGACTGCGGCTCAGAAATTCAGTGCTTACTGGAGAGGCAAGCCTCAGAGTCACATACTAGGTCGTTATTAGCTCTGTGGCTTAGAGCAAAGAACTCAACTCTGCACTTCTGGAAATGAAGCACGATTTGGCACACCTCAGGGCCGGGTCCCTTGATATAAACAAGATGTCGTATGTCCAAGGTAAACCCTCTGGCAGTGAGAAGTGCAGGATATGCCAGGCCCAGAGCTTGGCAGGAACACAAGTTGCAAAAGAAGGATGTTCTGGGACATCTTCCTCTCCATGAAACCTTTCCTACCTCTGCTTCCAAACTAGAAATATTCCCACAATTGTTACAGGTCTCCTTATGGGCTAGCTCCTGTACTGGGTCTGAAGCTACTGCCCTGTATTTTTGGTTACTTATAACATTTGTATACCTTCCCCTCTCTACTCAACTGCCAGCTTCTTGAGGGCAGAGACCACATTGTCTTGTCTGTCTGTTTGGAGCATGGTGTCATTCTCTTCCTAGCTCTGTGGCCTTGGACTGGTTGTTTGCCCTTAGTGGGCCTGTTTGCTCATCTATAAAGGTACAGCAGTCTCTTCTTCTGACACATGTGACAAGGAGGTGACTGGTACCCAACTTGGCAGCACTGTGTAAGATGCTTGTGTGTAATAGATATGGGGAACATTGGGTAGAAATCTGACCACAGGCCGTCTCTCTGCCCTCCTGAGACAAGGCTGCTGGTCCACAAAACCTGGGGAGTCCTCGGAGGGGATGTTGCAGAGCTGCCAACTGGCTATATCTTGCATCATGGACAGAGCGGTGTCCTTGTGGGCCTCTCTCAGTCTTCCCCATCATCTTACTGCGGAGAGCTGGCCCTTTCCCAGGATAGACAGGTCTGGCCTTTGTTATCTCTCACTGGTCCTACATGGGGTTGGAGCAGTTTGGGGCCTACTGCACCTGCTGACCTGTAGGCTTCCATATGATGATTCTTGGCATTAAAGCTTTCTCTGGCAAAAAGTCATGTGACCCTCTCCCCATTATTGTGCCTGGGTCCAGGGATGTGGGGTAAGGGAACAGTGTGGGAAGGTTTGAATTTCTTGATGTATGTGTGAACTCTGGCATTAGACCTGATGTTGCCGTGACATGATGGCTGTGGGACAGGACTTAGGGATTGGGTAGCAGGTAGACTAGCTAGTGATACAGATGGGAGACTTTAGCTGGGCATGATGCCACATGCCTGTAATCCCAACACTCTGGGAAGCTGAGGCAGGGGAATCGTAAATTCAAGACTAGCCAAGGCAACATAACAACAACTTAGTGAGAGGCAGTCTTAACATACGAAATAAGGCTGGGGTGTTGGTCAGGGTGAAAGCCTTGGATTCAGTTCACACGGGTTTGATTTTGGTGGGGGCCCATTGAGTAGCACCATGGCTATGGGCAGGGTGTAGGGACCCAGAAAGACTGACCACAGGCTAGCCTCAGCGTGGTGTGTACACAGTGGGCCAGCAGTCACAGGTTCATAACTGGCAGGCCCCTCTCCTTGTGTCGTGGTAGCATTCGTTGCGCCTGGCACTCTGTGCAGGTGTTGCCTGGCACTTGGCACTGCCACAGCCAAGAATGAGAAATGCAGGCCTGTCACAGTGCTTGTCTGAGTAAATTTACTCTATATTTTTTGGAGGAGGTGTCACATGGGTGGGAATTTACTCCCACTAAATGCTTTGATGGAAACATTACATTTTGGGAGCCTACTGTCAACATCATAGTAGGGGAAAGGTTCCAGGCTTCTCTTTAGCTGAAGTTGTCACACACATTGGTTGGGGCCTGGTATATGGGAGTGATTCTGCCAGGGTAGTGGTGAGGTAGACGTAGTGAGAGGTACTGGAGCCTGGCTGGAGTTGGGGCTGGTGACAGGCTAGTGACAGGCTGAGAAGGAGATGGGAGTTGGGAATAGTGGGCTGACAGTGTACAGTAACCACTCACACAGTTCACTGGGGAAGTTCCACAAATAGGAGCAGAGGACAGAGGCCCAGGCATGATGAACGCATGTCACTTGGACTAGCAGGGCAAACTGGAGCCAATGTGGAGGAGCTTGGAATCCCAGTTCCCACCAGTGACTAGCTATGTGACCTCGGGCAGCCTTCCCACCTTCTCTGTGTTTCAGCTTTAGTTTTAGTCAGATGTAGCATGGATATCCAAGCTTATGGCTCTTGGAGGATTAAGGGAGATAATTTATGTAAAATACCTCACACTGGGCCTGGCACAGAGCAGGTGCCAGGACACATTTGCTGTTTGTTGGTGACAATAAAGCCACACATGCATGGATGTGCTCATATAAATTAACAGCTGGGAGCACTGAAAATATTTCCCAGAGCTGGGCCTTAGTCTAATACCTAGCTTATGCTCCACCTTCAGCTAAGTACAACAGGGGACCCTTCTGGAGCCCTTAGCTTTCAATAGCCAGTCCCCTGCAGAACCTCTACAGGGTTCCTTTCCTGGGCCTGTCTCTGCATCTCCTGTAGCAGTTAGTAGAGTATAACAACAGCACCTCCTCTAGAAAGGACTTGTGTCCTCTTGCCTGGCCTCCAGAAGGAGGAGAGCCAGGATTACAAATAAGGTCTCACCTCCCAGGATGAGAACACATTCTCATTCTCTCTCTCTCTCTCTCTCTCTCTCTCTCTCTCTCTCTCTCCCCCGGTGTGTGAATATCGCATAGAAATGTCCCTTGACATTTGGGGGTCACTCTTTTGTCATCCCAGGACAAGGGAAGTCTTCAAGGGGGAAGGTTCCAGAGTCCCTCAGAAAGCCTGGCTCAGTTGGTAAAGATATCTTCAGATATGAAAGAAGATAAGGTATCAGACAACTTTGAGCTCTAGGGAGAAGACCAAAGTGTTTGTGCATCCTTGGGCCTGAGGAGCCAGAGATGAATAGTCTCTCAGGGAGAGCCTGACAGGGCAGGCATTGGTACCCAGGCCCAAAACTCAGGAAGAGGGATGGAGAGATCGGCCACTGTTGCCCATACCTGGGAGCACTGGGAAGACTTCCCTTGATGGAAGCATTGGACTGAGCCTTGAAAGGTGAATGAAAATTAGGAGGAGCCCAGAGGACACAGGGTGTGGCCATGAGAAGAGGCAGGGTATGTGTGGGGAAGGGTAGAAAAGGAGGAAGGCCATGAGGCTGACTGGCATTGAGTCAGAGGCGGGGTATGTGCAGGAACAGATAGAGCACACTGGTGCAAGGTATTGTGTATGGGAGCCACGGTCATGGGGTGCGTGGGTTCTGGAATCAGTGTCTGGGCCAGACAAGACTGGGTTAGGGAAGTGTCTGAAATTCTCCTAGCTATGGTGGCCAAGCATGGTTATGATATACTCCATTCTTTTCATATAGCTATAACGATGACTCTGAAAGAAGCTTGCAAGAGATTATGCAGTGGAAATTATGGAGGAGGTAACTTACTGCATGTCAGATGGTGCATGTGGGAGCTAGACCTGCGTGGACATCTTCTGATCCCTCTTTCTTGTGAGCTTTTGACCCCTTCCTATGGCACTTGTCATGTGGAGCAAGGGGCCCTGTCATAGGGCTCTGCTTTGTTATGACAGGATATTAGTACTGTAGGTCAACTTTGCAGGGGAAGGTTCTTTCCTAGAGCAAATCCAGGAAGACTTCAGGAGGGAGGAGTATTTGATTTAAAAAGGAGGCAAGAGGGGTAAGCACTAGGTACAACCCGTTGTCTGGGATAAGGCATGTTTACCTTCAAGTAGAGTTGGGTTGACTTTGCAAGTGGCTTAGCTTCTCTGAATTTGGTTTCGTATGTAAAGCATGGTCTGCCTTGCCTGATTGTTGCCCTGATCCTGGAATCCGTGGAGATGGTGCCCAAATGGAGATGGTGCCCAAAGATAGATTCTTTATCCTTCATTCTTGTTGCCTGAGTGCTGGGAGTACAGGCATACATCACCATACTCAGCTTTATATTGGACCATTTATAATCAGGATCGCCTATGCCCAAAACAGGACTGAGCTAGGAGCCTGGGTCCCAACCCAGGATACACTAAGTTATGGACCTTCTAGCTTGGGGGTTGCTGCTAGGGCCACAGTGAAACTTCTTCTGCAGTCCTGTAGTTACCACATCTGAGATCTTGCCTGCCTGCACACAGTAGGTGACTGACACCTAGGCTCAGCAGTCACATGCTGAGGCACTTGCCATGGACTGAGCGGGGCCCACAATGTCTGTTAGAGGAGACCCTAAGTGGGTAGGCCCCAGGCAGGGGCCGTCCTCTTTTTACCCCTGTCCTGGTGGAACCAGAGTGGCAAACTCCAGACCCTGGTCCTCAGGGAATGGGATATGATTGGCCCCTCTGGGTGGTAGCTGTAAGGGAAGGAGGTGTGTTCCCTGCTGACCGTAGACCCAGTACATGGAAGTTAGTGCTGTGGCTTGTCTAGTGAGATAGGACAGGGTGACCCCGGGCAAAAATGGCTGGTGGCAGGGTGTGCCCTTCCCAGAGGGAGCTGCTTCAGTGAGGACTGTATGTGGTATGACAGGATGAATCTCTAGGCCAGCCAGTTGGGTAGCGTTAGGGTCCAAGGGTCTCTCTGTCCTCAGGCATCTAGGTAGCTCACTTAACTCACTTGTTCCCCTCCTCCCTCCCTGTGTGCTTAACCCTTTCCCTCTTCACTGCCTCTGGCCTTTCCTGAAGCTTCTTACGGAAGAGAAGCCTACTCTGGAGCAAAAACTTGATACTAGGGCTGCTGCTTGGGACCCTTATTCTTTCCTGCTAGGGGAAACCCATGCCAGGAGTCGTAATTTCCCCTCCATTTGTGGTAGGAAAACTCCTGGCCTTGTTCAGACCCCAGCTTCTTTTTAAAAAAAAAAGGGCGGGGGGATTGGCCTTGTAGGTCTTCAGTCCTGTTAAGCCCTAGTCCAAGTATCCCATAGCTGGGGCTGGTCCCTGGAGGGGCTGTCAGGCCCTTAGGAGCTAGGTATAAGTGGAAGTGGAAAAGGACCTTTCAAAGTATTGGTCCCCTGACCCTTGGGTTTAGTTGTCCCATCATGCCCCATAGTACAGTGGTGGGTTGTGAGCAGAAAGTAGTTGCAATTGGCTGTAGACTGTCACCCAATACTGCCTGGGAAGAGAGGGCCAGCTCCTGCTGCCTGGTGGAAGGGGGGACCAGGGTAGAGAGGGCCACAGGGCCAGGGAAGGGCAGGGTGTGGAGGCTGGCGGCTGCTTTGGCTGGGGAGAGGAGAGGGTGTGGTGCCTGCTGATGGAAGTCTGGAATGCTCAGGAGTGGCTCCTGGGAGGTCACTTTGGTGTGTTCCCAAGCCATGAGGGGGGTGGGGGGTGGGTGGAGGCGGGGTAAGGGAGAGTACTCCACTCTGCTCCTTTTTTTTTTTTATCGAGCTCTGGCTGGTCTGACTTCACCAGCCAGGAGAGTTCATTCGTTCCATACAGTGTCAGATGCCTCCTATGTGCCAGGCCCCATTTCAAGGTTGTGTTAGGCTTCCCTGGGGGAACAGGTACAGTTCCTATAGTGGGCAAAAGACAAGAAACACGTGTGATGACCTCAGGTCAGTGCAATGAACTGAACGAAGCAGGCGATAACATGCTAATGGGGGCAGGGATAGGCGTTGCCTCTTTAGAAGGGTGGTCTGGGAGGGGCCCTCCCAGGTCCCAGGAGGAGACTTCTAATCTGAGGACAGAATGGAAAGGAATGGAGCTCTCACTTGAGCCAGAACCAGCACAGGGAATGGCAGGTGCAGCAGTCCAGAGGCTGGACTCCAGAGGGCAGGACCTAACCTGGGTGGAGCCAGCACTGTGGGGAGGTGCTTGGAAGGAACACCAGGACTAGGTTCCTCTGCTTCCTGATGAAGCTCTGTTCTGTGTCTGCACCTTGCTAGAAACTCTGGAGGGAGATTGGCCTGTGGCTAGAAGCAGTTGTTTGCTTTTAAGAGCCCTTCTGAACTTCTTTGGCCTGGAGGTGGTTTCTTGTGGTTACCTGTATTGAAGACTTGTAATTTTCCACTTGTTCCCTGGAGAACCCGGAAATCTCCAGATGTTGCCACTGTTGTTTTTTTAAATCACTTTTGAAATTTCAAGCTGGAGGATGCAGATTCAGTGTGTGCTTTGCTGTTGAGGGAAGCCCTTCAGGGCTCACCTATTAGATGACAGCCCGGGCTACAAGGACCCCTCGTCTGGTTGGGAGAACCACCTGGGCCAGTGCCACCCTGAGGAATGGGCCTCTGTGGCCTGGGACTGCTTGGTGACAACCTCAGCAAGATCCTAGGCCGGGCTGGACATCCTGCTCTGTGGAGACCTGGCCGTCCTCAGAAGACTGACCTGGCTCCTCCTGGGCCTCAGGTGCCCAGATCCAGGTCAGCAGAGAGGCCTGCACCTTTGCCCCTCCTTCCACCAAGGTCTGTTCATTGCGTGTGGGAGGGAGGGAGGGAGGAAGGAAGGAATAACGGAGGGATAGAATACAGGAGACTTCTTCCCCTGCTGGACCCCACAGACACCCTTTGGGTCTTCAGAGGAAGAACAGAGATGGGACTGAGCTTGCTGGGCCGTGTCCATTCTCTGTAGAAGGAGCCAAGCATTATGCTCAGCGAGCCAGAGTCCTGGGGAAGCGAGGAGAAGCCCTGGGACACTGCACAGCGAAGGCAGAATCAAGCGAGGCTGTGGGATGCTTGAAAAGTGAACTCTGGCGTAGGGGTTGACCCCTCCGGCTGCTGAGCCAATGACACCCTCTCCCTGTACCCTTAGCCTGAAGCTCCCCCAGCACAGGTGAGGACAGGCAAAGCTGGCCAGTGCTTTGGCACTTTTCCGCTCTCCAACCACTGTCTGTCCAAGACAGATTTAATAATTCTAGTCTGCCTCTCATGTTTAGTATTATAGAAGAGAGGCTCTACTCCTAAAACTTTATTGATCTAGACACTAATAAAAACTACAGGGTTTTTCCCTCTTGCTACAACAGAGAACATCAGAATTGTAAGGAAAATGTGTTTTCCTCGTCCTCTCCAGATTTTGGGAAGGGGTTGAAAATTGTCTTTGTTCAGATCTTCCCTCTTCAGGAAATCTTCCCTGACTGCTCAGGCTTGTGCTACCCATCTCTTCTCCAGCAGTTAAACGAAACTGTCCCTTGTTTCTCTTTCTGCCCCCTAGAAGGGCCGGGGCTACCAGACTGGGACATTTCAGGAGAAGCTTGCTTTCTCACCTCATGCTCAGGATTGTAGAAGGTGCCTGTCCTGGAAGGCAGGGAAAGCCCAGTTTTTTGTCTTTGTGTACCTGGGTTTAGTTCCTTGGCTGTCCTGGCACTTGAATTTGCAAATTCATTTCGTACATGGTGATCCCACACGGGGCCAGACATCTCTTAGTGTGCAGATGTAAACATTGCGGCCCTTGGCCATTATAGAGCTTACTTGTAGTAAGTGAAACAGGTAAGTTTAAAAAAAAAAAACATAATTCCAGGTTGAGTGAATTTCCCCTACTGAAACTGAAGCCAGGGACTTCTGTCAGCTTTGTTCAACACCTGTATTCCCAGTGCCTAAAATAGTGCCTGGCACGTAGTTTGTACTCGGTAAATATTTGCAGGCTGAATGAGCAAAATGGTATGAAGGAAACAAGCCAGGTGTTTCACTGGGGAATTATTGGGGCAGGGCAAGACCTGTTGTACACAAGCAGTCAGGAAAGGATGAGTTCTAGAAGATGCCAGAATCCATCTGTCCTAAGAGTAGGGTAGAGCCCAAACTCATAGCTCCAGGAGTAGCCGAGTCTAAGTCCCTGAGGTGGGAAGTGGGACACTATGTGTTCCTGGGAGAGGTCAGAGGGGAGGCATGCAACTCCTGCCAGCTTCTACTTGGGGAGGAGTTCAGAGTGTCCCACAGCTGTGCTGTGGGAAGTAATTGAAGGGTTTAAAGCCATATAGTTAAATAAGTGCCCTGCATTTATAGAGAGCCCCTCTCAGCTCCCTGGGAGACATCTGGAAAGCCAGCAGCAGGGCAGCCTGTCCAGCCCTACAGGCTGTCAGATGTGAGAACTTTCCAAGGGGGTAGCAGTAGGAGATACTGATGGTTGGATCCTGAAGTCCAGAGAAGGGAGGGTTCTTGCCTGAGACTCCTGGCTTTCCTCTGAGACAGTCTTCACTTGGGACATTTTAGACTTGAGGTTTTCTGAAGCCTTTTCAGAGAAGTCATCAGGCCTGCGTATAGATAAGACTCTGGAGCTTGGGGGATGGGCCAGAGATAGGAATTTAGAAATCATGAGCACATGGAGGTATTTAAAGCCACAGGAGTGGATGATATCACTAAAGAAAAGTGTTTTGCTAAGGAAAGGTACCTCCCAAATCAAAGTCCTGAGAGATTCCAGCGCTGGAGGAAGGATGGGGCTAGAATACTAGGGTCTGGGTTTCAGGGAGGGAAGTAGCTCTCCTCTGTTGGCAGTTGACACTTCCAGTGTGAAAGGCTTTGGTGACCATGGAGGAGAACCGGTAGGCTCAGAACAGACAGTTGTGTTGTAATTGCACAGAATTATGCCAGGAGAAGGCAGCAGTAGGCAAAGCTGTGGGCTGCGGAGGGCTGAGGCTCTGGGATGAGGGGTGAGGGGTTAGTGTGTCCCATGTTGGTGTGATTTGGTTTATCATGAATTATCTCAAACCTTGGGTCTGCACCAACCTTCTCCTGGCAAAACCCTGGGGATGCTGATTCAGGAGGGCCACATGGTCCCTCAGAAATGATGTTTAACAGCTTCCTGAGTCTTCCTCCTTGATTTCTGGGGGGCTCACTAACTGCCCTATTCATGCCTCCTCATTTCTGACAGTGCAGCTGCCATGTCATCCCCATTTCTTGCCCCAGTCTCTTGTTGGGCCCGAGGTCCCTAAACCAGAACACCTGGGAGCTGGGTTTGCTTTAAGGATCTTTCTCAAAGCAGAGATAGCCTGTTTACTTTAATGACTGTTCTCCGGAAGGCTTTATGCATTTGGCTTGCAGAGGACTGTGAGGTCTTCCATAGAATATTTTGGTGTCCAGGATCTTTATCTCTCCCAAGACTTTGCTGCCTGTGGGAACATTTTAGAATGTGGTTTGCAGCTCAGGGTTGGGGACAACCTAAAGTCAGGCGGATTCTCAGTACCCATTGAGTTACGCTCATATTTGAGTCTCCTTGGGTTCCCAGTTGCCTTGTCAAAAGCTTTTTCTGCATCTGGGCAACCTTTGTTTTTACATGTATTATTGCAGAAGAGGGTGTGTTCATTTTATACACGGCAAGAGAGATGCTCAGGAAAGTGAAAGCATTTTCCCAGTGCCTTGCCCTTACTGAGTAACATAGATACAGTTGCAAAAGGGGCATGCAGAACTCCCAAACTAGGTCTTCTCTAATTGAGTACCCTCATGGTTTAAGCAATGATGGGTGTAAGGCACCCACATCTCTTAGAGCCATGTGCTTTGTCAGGAGTACAGGCATTCCTCTTACTCCTGACCTCCTGTTTCCACTGGTGCCTGACACCTTCTCTCTACATATATAACACGTGCATCAGGCTCTGAGAAGATAGGGCAAGACAGGCCTTGAGCTTTGTCAAGCCACTGTGTGCTTGTGGCACAGGGAATCTCCAGTGTTAGAGAGGCTGTTAGTATAGCAGCTGTGGGTAACAGGTATGCCTGATGCAGCACTCACCATGGGCAAAGCAGTCTAAACTGATCGGGCCATTGGCCATGGGATATGCCCAAACAGAAGGAAAACTGAGACCCATAGAAGGCCAGGGCAGGTCTCTACCTGGAGAGATGAAGCTTGCTGATACCTCCTCCTGGCAGCCTCGTGGGACACTAGGTCCTCCCTTCTCTGGCTCCTCTTCCACCCTTGCAGACTTAGCTGGGTGGGCTGAACAGCTGGGGCAGGTTGTTTGGAGCTTCAGAGGATCTGAAAGGCTTATTGTCTTCTGAGGAAAGGGCATTATCTGGAAGATGGCAGAGGGTGCTCCTGCCTGGGAGTCACTGGAAGTCCTTTCCCAGAGAGAAAACTGAGTTACCCAGCGTTACTACCCTATAGTTTGTGCTTCCCAGCACACTCTGGACCTCCTTCAGTCTTGCTGAAGACTGGCCTTTGCTTGCCAAGTACTTGCTATGAGCCAGGCTTTGTTCTGAACCCAGCAACCTGATGGGAAAAATATTGTTGAATGACCTATTTGATGGAGGAGGAAACTGAGGAAGGCCCAGAGAGGTGACTTATTGAAGACTATACAGGTGGCAAAAAGCACAGCCCAGATGTGATTGCAGAGTCTGGCTTCAGAACCCTGATTCTTAGCTGCCAGTTAAAGATCCTCATGCTTATTTGGTGTCCAGGTTCCGTGGAAATGTAGTAAGGATGCCAACTCTTGGCTGGACTGGCTGCCCAGAGCTGGGCTGAAGGCCTTCATCTAGCCTGTCTGCCTATCTGCCTTGCTGTCTTTTCTTTCTTTGTTGTTGGGGATCAAGCCCAGGACCTTTTTAGGGAGCTACATTCCTGGTCTTTTTTCTTTCCCCCCTTTTTTGCGTCAGCCTCACCAAGTTGCTAACCTGCCCAGGCTGCACTCAGACGTGTGATCCTGCTGCCGAGGCCTCCCAGTGCGCTGGGCCTTGTGTTTTCTGATGGAGGATAACCGTCACCGCCCACCCCGGAATAAAATGGTTGACCTCTCTTGGAGATACTGAGGCCCAAGTTTCTTCTCCCTCCCATTCCTCTGACAGCTGGTCAGGTAGTAGGAAGGACAACGTGCAGCCTCTGTCCACTCGTGGAGCTTAGGGGCCCCAGAAAAACTGTGTTCCTGTGGGTCTTCCCTCTCCATTTCTGTAGACATTTCAGTGTTCCTGAGCCTTGGGTCTGGAAGGACTGTGTCTCCCTTACTCGCTGCCTCTGTTCCGAGAGGGTCTGAAGCAGGCCCAAGCTCGGGTGGAAAGTGCTTCATGGTTGGCAGGTGGGCCCCTTCCCGATTCCCTTCTCCTTCCCCTGGCATTTCTATCTCCCTTCATGTTATGCCACAGGTCATAGTTCCCTGTAGAAAATCCTCTGTAGAAAATGGAGGAAGTGACAGTATGAACCTGATAGGGTTTAGGGGCTCAGCCTTGAAGTTCAGCAGTTGGGCACCTGTGGCAGGTGATGTCCATTCTCGCTGCCAGCTTTTTCCCTGGGAAGGAGAGAGGCTGGAGGATTTGGAACCGCTGAGGCGTTAGGTGGGGAGAGCTGGTCTCTTAGGATGGAGTAGGTGGAGGCAGAGGTGGCCTTGGTGGCCCCCCTGTGGTGTGTTCCAGTTCTGCCGTGGACAGTGCTGTTCTGGGATCCTGGTGAAACCTGCCGCTGACTGCCCTTCCTCATCTGGAAGATAGGGTGATATGTTGTGTGTCTGGAGGAGGTATGAGGAGAAAGGAGACAGTGCTGTAATGTACTAGGTGCTATGACTTGCCAGCCATTCAAACACGGCCACCATTTCTACTCTCATTCTTGAGAGCCTCACTGGTTTTGTTTTTGCTTTCTTTGGCACCTTCGGATGAAATGGGACTTCTACTCTTGTTCATTTTGCTTAAAATCTCCCTTAGAAGCCCTAGACATCTAATCTGCTAGGGACTTTGCTGTGTCTTTTTGCTTTCCTGTTTCTTGTACAGGAAAAAAAAAAAAATCTGTGCCTTTAAGTTCCCAGCAGGCCCAAGTGGGACACTGGCCCTTTAAAAGCACATTACGGAGTTGGAACATGGCCTTTGTTTAACTAGCCGTGATTAGTCCCAGCGGACAGGGCTGAAGTGGTATGTCTAGGACCAAAGCGGGATTGGACTGGCTGGGCCCGGTGAGGAACAGCGGGCTGCCTGGTGGCTGCCCTGGCCCCTCCACACCCTGGTCTGTGAGCCTGGTGGTCTTGCTGTATGGTGGTGAGTGGCCTGAGCAGAGGCTGAAGTGGGGGAGGGAGGCCTAGAAGGAGTAAGGTGGCCTCCCCCAGCCAAGGGAGACCTGAATGAGCTGGGTGGCAGCAGGCAAGGGAGAAAACATTTGTCACAGGTGCCCAGCTTAAGGAAGGACAGAGGAGTTTCCTAGGGATGGAGCCCCTACGCCTCTGCCCAGACACCCGCTGCTCCAGAACGCAGAACAGGCCTGCCCCGGAGCAGGCGGCCACAGAGAGGGCTGGGGTTGATTTCAGTTTTGAAGACGAGATCCAGTGCCTGTGCTGCTTTCTGCAGGCAGGGCTTTTGTGCTCTGTTGGAACCAGGAAGTGCCAGCAGCTGCTCAGGTGGTGAGGCTTGGCCTTTGCTCCGAGTTACCCAGCCCGGGCTGAGCTGGGTGGGGCTGCGGTGGAGCTTGGAGGCCATATAATCTCCGTCCCAGCCTGTCAGCTAGACTTACTTTCTCTTGCTTTTCCTTTTCTGCTTTTACTCCCCTATCTATGGCTTCTTTGGGTAGGTTGGATGGGGTGGAGTGCAGCAGAAGACTGAGAAGGTTGTGCCAGGACCTAGAGTGTGTTTCAGCTGTGGTTTAAATATTTAGAGCAGTTGTCCGAAGTACCCTATTTCAGGGGAAGTCAGAGGAGGGGCTTGTTTTATCTCAGCCAGGGTTTCGGACCTATTGGTCCTAACCACCCTGACTCATTGCTATGCCCAGATAGACCTGGACTGCCCATCAGCATGGACTGCCTCATCATTTTATAGACAGGGCCACCGGGAAGTGACAAAGGCAGGGCTCAGTGTAGTTCTGGTGAAAATGAGGTGTCATTTGTATCCTCTGAGAATTGGTACATTTGATGACATGATTTCTGTAGGTTTGGTAAATACCTTGAGGCATCAGTGGACAGTAAGAAGACTTGGGAGTTGGAGCCCAGATGCCTGGCCTTCTGCCCTGCCCTTGTGCTTGTAAACTGTGATGCTAGGCAAGCTGTTTGATCTCTCTGAACATCATTTCCTTGGGGCTGGATAGAGTAGTCAGCTGTGCGGGGAGGCTCATAGAAGTGGTGGTGTTTGATCCAGGCACAGAGAAGGAGGCTTTAACTGCTAGGAGAATCTCTTCTTGAACAAAGGTGGGTAGTTCCACATGACAGGAGCTTAGTGCCCTGAGTGGGGCCAGCATGGCTGGCTTGGGATACATCTTGAAAGTGGTACTTTAAGTGTGTGGCTTGACTGGTTGGAATCCCTTTGGCCAGGTGACCAGTGACAGACAGTGCGAGCGTATCCTGGGATCTGTTATGTGGAGTATGGGAAACAAAAGGGGACTCTGAAGCTACCACAGCGTCTGCCCCCAGGGAAGTCCCTGAGGGTCTTTGGGCCTCAGTTTCCCTAGCTGTAGTTGGCTGCATGAGAGGGAGCTAGGGTACACAGAAGGTAGACCCGGTGCCTGACACATACATGACTTCCTAGGCTGTAGGCCAGCGGTGCTGTGTGGTGGGTACATAGGTGCTTGACAGCCTTTCTGGGTTTTCTTTGAAATGGTCTTTGGGTTTCTTCCTTTGCTGGTAGCCTGGAAGCCCATGTCTTACCAGCTGCACGCAGAGGAGCAGCAGCTCTGTCGCACACCAAGATGCCCAGATCCCAGGCTTTGACAGGAACATGGAGCAGGATATTCCAGGCCCGGAGCCCCAGGCTCAATGCTCCTATACTGGAGGCGCTAAGTTACTGTATGTGGGGTGATGGATCATCCCTGCCTGGGAGGGGGTAGATTATTAGCATAATGACCCTAAGCAGGCTGTGTTGGAGGATACTTGACAGGTGTAAGAGAGGTAGGCTCGTGCTCCCTTGGCTCAGTGCTCCTTCCCCTCCACTGCTTTGCCTCTTCTGTGTGCCACAGGCTGCTCACAAGGAGGGGACCTTGTATGGCCAAGTCTCTCTGTGCCAAGCAGTGGCTAGAATCAAAGTATCAGCCTGATAATAAATAAGCATTGGGGCCGGAGTCTCAGGTGCTACCATGAATTCCAATATGCATCTTCCCTTAAGTGGGGGATCTTTGAGGTGCCTGCCCAGAATGGCCTGTAGTACAGGAATCTGTAGTACAGGCCTGTTTTAGGAATAGGAGTAGAACATGTGAGGTTGCCTGGGGTCACTTGACAGAAAAGCCTTTTGAGAGTTCAGCTGCCTGAAAAGGCAGGAGAGATCTGCTGGCTGGGTGGAGTCAGAGAGGCATCTTGAAAATGTCAGCGAGCCAGGGAGAAGCCAGGAGCATCAGAGAAATGCTGGGGGAGGGGACAGAATACCCAGGGTAGGGTAGAGTCTCCATGCCCTGGGTTGGGCATGGAGGCAGCTAGGATTGATCCCGGGGCTCTGTCTTCTGTGGAGGTATCACTGCATGAGAGGTGACCTCGGCAGTGATACGGGGCAGAGGATGGTATTGACTGTATTTTAAAGATAAGAGAACTAAAACATAGGTTAATAATTTGACCAAGGTGGCAGAATTTTTTTTTTTTTTTTGATTTTGAGAGAGGATCTTGCCAAGTTGACCAGGCTAAGTTTGAATTTCTGATCATCCTGTCTGAGTCTCCTGAGTAGCTGGGATTACAGGTGTGTGCTGCTTACGTGCCTTTCGTGTATATTGTTAAAGAAGGAGGCCTCTTTGTCCTTGTTCAGCCTATTATTAACCAGATAGTGCTAGGAGCAGGCTGGTAAGTTGCTGGTCCTGCCATCATGCTTAGTGAAATGAGTAAAACTTAGAAGGTAAAATAGCACATGGTTTCTCTAACATGAGAAACCCAGAACACAGGCAGTCTATAGAACCAGATGGGTGAGACATTGGGGGGAGGGGTTGGTGATGGGGGAGGGAAAGGGAGGGACAGTAAGGGTTGGGAAAAGGATTGTAATGTTGTCGTGATATATACATGCACAAAATTCTCAAGCTCAATGTAACCATTGTATATCACATATATATAGTAATAAATACTGGAGAGAAGAAAAAAAATTAAATTCGAAAGAAAATAGCTGGACCTTGTCAAGGCGCAAGTCTGGTCCTCAGGTATATGAGAAAGGGAGTTTTTAGATCTCCTCATCCTTGAACTCGAACAGCCTGCACTGTTTCAGGAGGGCACTTGGCATAACACCCAGTGTTAAGAGGAGGAAATGAGAATGAGGAAAATACGACCTCTGTCCCCCTGTTTTGCCCAATAGGCAACCTAAGCTGAGGTGGGGGGGGGGGGGTCGGTCCTGGAGGTGAACACCTGGGAAGAATTTAGTATGTGAGAGGAGAGGAGGTGCTGCTGCTTGAGATAGCGATGGCCCCTAGTTTGTACGCATTTCTTATTTTTATTCCATCATCGTTACTCCTTGGTTTCCGTGTCTCCAAGGCTCTGGGGCTCCTGGTGGAAGTATTTCTGGTGCTAGATGAGGTGGCAGGACAGTCAGAACCACATTCAGTGGCACAGTTCACTGGGCCAACAGGATGCCTGGGTGTGTTCAAGGCACCGGGACAGACTGAGCTCAGGGCTAAGGAAACATCTCAGCCAGTGCCTTGAAGCTTATTAAGAGGGCGGGTCCAAGTAGAGAGGGTCTAGGTGAAGGATACAGAGCGGCAGGTGGTGAGATAGATGTGCACCAAGTTCAAGAGACTAGAGTGCACTGGGTCGGTAGTGTCAAGTCACTGCAGGTGTGGCTGGGGTTGGAACCCAATTACTCTGTGGGGAAGCTGAGCTCTTCTCTTGGATTTGAATAGGCGGAGAGACTGTCCTTGGGAAGACTGAAGCAGAATTTAGGATTTAAATGTGCCTGTCTCTCTGATCTTTGTGCCCTGCACACCAAGCCTGATAGTTTCTCATGATGACCAGGGAGGAGGCCGAGAGCTATAAGCAGGAGGGGCACTTGGCCTGCAACTCACTTGCGATTTGCCCAGATCTCATCCTATTCAGCGAGTGTTCCTTACGTTCTCTTCTTTCAAAATTCAGGGCACTTCACTGTTCTACTGAGGTTTATGAATGTTTAAAAACTGCTTTGCAGTCCCCAAAGTAATTTGACAAGTCTGACAGCTATTGATTAAAAACCCAAAATTATTCAGGCTGCAGGATGACTTGGGGGATTAGATGGAAAGGGGTTTTTTTTTTGTTGTTGTTGTTGTTTCTTCTTTCTGTACCCCCTTCCCCAAAAAGGAAATGAGATGCGAAAAGGTAAATGTGATCCCAAATGTCTTTTGCAGATGTCATTTATACAGGAGAGTGTGGGATGGCGTTCAGGCAGGATGCTGAAGATTGCCTCTTCTGTGTGGGGCCTGGGCCCTTGGCCCAAGTCACCACCAAGCAGCAGTGAGGAATCATTGGTGTGTTACTACAAGCAGTTGTAACAGTAATCGTGCCAGAAATAATGCTAGTCCCTTATGCTTCTTGGGTGTTGACTTGTGGCTTCTGTGGCTCTGAAGCCTCTCAGCATGTGAGGAAACAGTAGCCTAGAGAGGGAAGGGAATTTGTTCAGGGTCTGGGATCCAAGGGAATGATGGGCAGGGCCCGAGATCACAGGCAGATTAACGATAGAGCCTGACCTCACACCGTGGTGGAACCAGAGATTCCTAAGGGGGGATCAAGCTTCCAGGATCCCAGTTTTTACTCTGGACTGTGTGACCTGAGAAGCTATTCTTGTGCATTCAGTACAGGCCTCCTCTTCAGCTGAGCAGATGTGACCTGAAGCTTGCTCCATTGAGCACTTTGAATTCACTAGGATGAGGGGGAGGAACCATTGGACCTGTGTTTGAATTCTTGTTCTTCTGTCTATTGGAGATGCTGTTTTGGGTGCAGGGTTAGTAGGAGAAAATCATGAAGTAATATGTGCTTGGACAGCAACACCTGTAGCTGGGCACATACTAGGTGCACAATAGGTGGCTGTTAGGTCCAGGCTGCCTTGGTATCACTCGTTCAGTCAGCGTCTGTTGGCTACTACTGGTGCCAGGACTTGAGTTATGAGCCGTACTTTCTTGTTTTGGTTGTCAGGGTATCGATGCCCTTTGCCAACTTAACTCTGAGGTGTGGGGATGTAGGGCCAGGTATATTTTGTGCATAAGAGTATCATACTGATAGCTTGTGCCTCTGCTAGGACCCATCCTGGCCTTGAACTGAGAGAACCCAGAATTGACAGGACCATGTCTCCAGGCCCTGCCATCCCAAGAAGCTTTCCCAGGCTGAGCGGTCAGCCTCCTTGCCTTTTTAGGACAGGCTCTTTCCCTGGAGCCACCAGGCTACTGCATTCTTCACCTCCCTTGGGACCCCAGCTGGACCAGGAGTGAGCTCTGGCCTTCCCAGCAGCCAGTTCCCAGACCAGCATGTCAAGGCTGGACTCTGGAACGATGACTCTGTTGGATGCTCAGATGAGGTGTGGTTCTGTTTGTCCTACTGCCAGAATACCAGGAGGTCAGTGCCTTCATCCTGACATGTTCTAGGACTATGCCCAGATAGGGTCTTTTTCCACTATGGGCAGAAAGCTCTAGCACTGCTGTCTGGACCTGCGTGCTGTATAGGCAGAGGTGGGGCATGCATGTTTGGACCTGAAGAGACCTAGACAGTTTGCTGGGTTCTGACTCCAGAATAGCCATGCCTGGTGGCTGGTCTTGGGGTGGGCATGGCTCTGTAGAGTGGGCAGTGGCCTGGTACGACACAGACACTGGGGCCTGGGACCACTGTGCCTAGGAATCGCAGGTGGAGAAGCCATTCCCATGTACCCCCATTTTCCCTTTAATTTCAATAATGAAAATTAAGAGTCTTTTAAAAATTGGAGGTATCTTTTTTATTTTTTTGGTCAGCTTTCCATCACTGTGACAAAATATCTGAGAAAAGTAACTTAAAGGAGGGAAAGTTTAATTTGGCTCATAGTTTTAGAAGTTCTAGTTCATGATTGGCTGGTTCTGAGGCAAAAATGTCACGACAGGCAGAGGGTGTGGTAGGAACACAGCATCCAGCAAGCAGAGAGAGCAAGAGCATATGCTGGTGGCTTTCTCCCATTTTTGTTCTCTCTGCCCCCTTCCTCATGGATGGATGGTGCTGTCCACATTCAGGACAGATCTCCTTCCCTTTGCTGCCCCACATACCTGTCATCTCTGGAAACACTTCCACAGACACAACCAAAAGTGTCCCTCACAATTTTCCGAGTGTTTCTCAATCCGATCAAGTTGATGGTCATGAGCACCTGCACCAATATGGTTGATCTCCATTTTGCAAGTAAGGAATTTTAGTGGTTGGGGAGAGAACATTGAACAGTCTGGGAAATGCTTATCCTGTCACTCTGACGTGCAAAGTGTATCCTAAAAATGTCAGCCTTGGTAGACAATGTGTTTGTTACTTATCATGGTTTTTCACAGTTTTGTCCCGCCTCTGAGTGGTGCATGGCCATGAAGTAGGCAAAGAGGGGTGGCGGTAGTTGCTGGCACTGGCATTGCCCTGTCTCCTTTGGTCCTTACAGCAGCAGTGAGGAAGTATGTCATCCCTGCTTATAGATGGGAAACAGGCCTGGAAAGCGGAACCACTTAAGGTTTCCGGGATTGTTTCTTTTTCTTTTTCTTTTTTTTTTTTTAGGAATGAATACTATAGATTTGCCCCTGAAGCTGGACACTCAGGATCTTGTCTCTTCTCAGCCTGCCTGTTCCTAGTTGCTGGTGGCATTTCTGTTGTGTGCTTTCACAGATGTGTGTGTGTGTGTGTTTACTTCAAGATTCCTTCTACAGTAGGCATGAGCCTATTGTACAGTAGCCCCTGACAGTGTTCCTCTCCACAGTGGATCCTAGAGGGGGCCCCCAGCTCCTGCTGGTCTACTTGCAGCAACAGGATGCCCACTTTCTGCAAAATCAAATGAGCCTGACCATCTGGGGACAGGTAGACTGAGCTGGCATTGATTTCCTGGTGCCAGCCCTGCCTTAGGACCCTGCCTCCTATCCTGTAGAGATTTGAAGAGTGACCCTGAGCCTGTTACTTTCCAAAGGGAACAACCCACAATCAGTATACTCTTTGTATGACTATAAGCATCCTTACCATACCAAGTAGAGATTTTTAATTACTGCAGTTTTGTTTTTGTGTCCCCTCCCTCCTTGAAATAATGAGGAATTTTCTGAACTTCTGTGTCACTAACCTTTTAAGAGAAAAAAGGATCTGAATTGAAAAACAGCTTGTGGGTTGGCTGGAAGGCTATCAGATAAGACTGTGCCCCATGAGCTTGGACAATGTCCCCTTGTTCTTGCTGCCTGGCCTTCACAATGAGCTGCTGTTGGGGCTGGCTCTGTTTCCAACAGCGGCTACTCCCGTGCTGTACCCACCGTTTCCTGGGCCCTGGGAGGGGCTGCTCCTGCCTCCCATTCCCCAGCTAGCAGGTCACAGTGAGCAGCCTGCCTAGCTATGGACTTTTTCCTGCCTGTTGCCATAGCTCCCCTGTGGAATGGTGGAAGGCCAAGCTGAGGCTGTGTCATCTGCTGGAGGAGGGTCAGGCTTGGACTCTACTGACCTGAGGTCAGATCCCACTTGACTACTTGCTAGCACATGATCCTGAGCCAGTCCCTTCAACTTTTTGATGTACAGTACCCAGCCTTGACAGTTATTTTGAGAACTAAGTGAGGAGGTGAGGGGGGCCAGTGGAGGCACTGTGGTTGACATCTGTAGGGCTCAAGAGGCAAGGTGTGGGCTGCCTGGAGAGACCAAGGACACTGTTTTGATGGTGACACTGAGGTGGACCTTGAAGGCAGAGAGATGGAGGAAGAGGTAGACCAGGCTGAAGAAAGAGCCTGGGCCCAGGCTCCCAGTGGCAGCCTGTGGCTCAGTCCACTAACGAGGGTGTAGTACGAGGGTGCTTTCAGGAGGGGTTAAACTGGTTTGAGGTCTCTGGGACTTGATTATTTTATAGGATGTGAAAGGACAGGAGAGAAGGGAGGAGGCAGTGTTTGGTAGCGGCCTGTCCGTTGGAGGATGCTGCTGTGGTCTGGATAGGGAAGGCCACGGGGGTACCCTTTCCTTTGTAGGTTCTCAGGCCCTGGTCACGGCAGCTTTTGCTGCCCTATGGCCTGGCTGGCACGTGAGTGACCTGGGTGGTGTCCTGGTGCCACCTTCTTCCTGGGAGGGGTGAGAATTCTTTGCCATGGAATACACAGGAAAGATCCCTCCTGTGCAGCAGGCCCAGACTGGGGATAAAAGGACAAGAGACCTCAGAGCTGTGGTCTCTGGAGAGTTGTCATGGGGCTGGAGAACTTGCTGTTTTTGAGAAGGTCCTGAAGAGGGCTGGGTTGAGGGAGCAGAGAAGTGCTGCAGGATGAGCCCCTGGGACCCTCTCTTTCACAGAGATTCTAGGATAAAAATTGTTACGCTTTTGGGAATTTGCCTTAAACAGACAGCAACCCAGTTGAACGCCCCTCAACTCTTCTTTGTCTCTTCCTGGGGTATGGACACGCCACTAGGGTTTGTGGGCCCAGGGAATTCTGTTCTTGTCCTAGCTGACCGTTTTCCCCACTTAGGAGATAGTTTACCTGGACTGCTGGGGTAATGAGGATTTAGTCCAGGAGGCTCTGAATTTTGGAGCCAGTCCAGGCCCAACCCTTCCCATGAGGAGTTTCCTACCTGACAAGGGGATAACTGTGTGACAGATTTTCCCAGCATACCCTGGTAAATGTTACTATCTGTCTGGAGAGTCCAGGAAGACTTCATGGAAGAAAGGGCATTTATGCTGGTTGTTGAAAATTAGATAGAACCAAGTGAAAAAACTTCCTGGCAAAGGGATGGCATGTGTTTGGAGGCCTCCCTGAAAGACTTAGATCCCTGGGAGGGAACTGTCTAGCTGGGTGCTGGTCAGGTGAAGAGGCAAGTGGACTCTAGCTAGTGGCCTCATCTGTGAAGACCAGGGCTAGAATTGACTCTCTATGGTCTTTAGGGGAAACTCCACCACTATCTCAGACCCAAAGGCCTGGGAAATACCTCCCCCTGAATATCTTGTCCTTTTTTTTATTATTTTTTTTTTTTAGATGGGGTCTTGCTCTGTAACCCAGGCTAGTCCTGAGCTTACTATGTAGCCCCTGGTAGCCTTGGACTCACAGCAGTCCTCCTGCCTCAGCCTCCAGGTGCTGGTGTTACAGGCATGCACCATCATGCCCGGCTTATGTGGTACTGCAGAATTGAACTCGGGGCCTTTAGCTTGCTAGACAAGTGCTTTGACCACTGTGGTATTCTTTTAGCTTCTAAAAATCTTGTGTTTAAAGTACTTTTTGAGTGTATGCTCAGTATCATTATCTTCATTTGAGGTAAAATCCACCTTCTTTTTCAGATAAGGAAGTGGACCCCAGGAGAAAGATTGGACCCTGGGTCTCAGTTCCTTCACTGTAATGCAGGGTGAGGTCAGTGTCTGTCTCTTGGACTGCCGAAATTCTGCCAGGTGACGTGTAAGACAGTGTTGTTGCACTTGGCCCAGGGGTACTGGCTCTGCCTTGGGGAGGAGCAGCAGGCATGTGGTTTGAGGGCTGGCTTGTCATAGGTGTGCAACCTGCCCTCTCTGAGGGGAGTACAGTCACATGCTGTTCCTGTTGGGGTTGTCATGAGTACTACTTCAGTACTAGCTCAGACCTGGACTGAAGGCCCTTTGCCCCGAGTATCACCTTACCAAGGAGACCAAGCTCTCATCTCCACGGACCACAGGAGTGCAGAGGGGGAAGTCATGAAGAGACTGGACACTTCAAGAAGCAGGAAGGACCTAACCGAGGGCTGGGGGAGAGCAGTGGCCATTCAAGTAGTGGGCAGGACCCACATCTAGGTTCCCCCCTAGCAAGGAACCTCTGGTAGATTAGGGAACTGTATTGTCCCTGGGCCCGTCTTACCTTCTGTGAAACTGGTAGATGAGTACTGACAGAGTTGTGTACAACTGGAATGAGAAAAGGGATGTTTAGAAGTGAGTGGATCCCACCCTGTGCTAAAAGTAGTGACTGGTGCCTGTCTTGGGAGAGTGGTATGAGAGCAAGGGGGAAGAGGTCAGTACTTGCTCACTTCCTCTCATCTGAGCTTCCCAAGTTAAGAAATGATACCCTGTTATTGACCCCCTGATGCCTGGATAGTCTTGGGTGCCCTTCTCCTTCCCTGTTTCAGTTGGGCTCTTGCTTAGCCTCACAAGACATAGGCTGGAGGTGGTTAGGAAGGGATGTGCTTGGTGCGAGCTGCAGACATGGCAGAGTATAGCCTTACCTTGGGTAACTTGCAGGGTCGGCAGTCCTTGGTGTGAAATGGCTGGGGATGCTGCAGGCATGGAAAAGGTCTGGTTTCCTGAAGAGGTGGTTGTTAAGCCATGAGAAACTCATGCTTACTCGAGGAAGTGATCAAATGGCCACTTTTTCTTCTCGAACTCCTGTCCTCCTATGAGCTACCGTTACGGATGTACCCTGGCAGGTTGCAGCAGACTTCCTCTGGGCCAAGTGGGGTAAGAACCAAAGTTGTGCTGTGTCTGGACCCCAGAGATGAAGGGATAGCAGGCAGATTCCAGAGGGAGTGGGAAGGATGTGCAGATGCATGAGCCACGACTGCCACCAGGACTTGGAAGCCCAAGAGCAGACTGGGAAACCTAGGATAAGTTGCCCTTCTTTTCTTCCTAATAGTGATATTGGGCTGCAGGTCTGGCTCATGTCCTCTCTCATGGAGAAGCCACTGAGGAAGGGGGAGATTCGGGGCTACATAAAGTCCCTGAGCTACTTTCAGCCTTCTGTTCACCCAGGAACTGTCCCAGCGATGCCGTGTCTGCGGGTCAGGGTGATAATGAAGGAAGGGGAGGGCTCTGTTGCTCCATTCTCCAGGATCTGGCTATTCTGGAGTCTGGCTGGGGCTTACTGGGTTCTTAGGGCTGCAGACCCAAGACCCTTTGAATCTCCCTGGGCAGTTCAGGGGTATTACACTATGCCTTCTCCCCCGCAGCCATCCAGCATGTTCTGGTGCCTTGAATAGGAGGTGGCCCTAGCTCACTAGCTCCTCCCTTTGTATTCCTGGGCCCAACATGGTCTGCCTCAGCTCCCAGCATCCTGACCTAGCACAACTTTCTAGGCTAGGCCAGAAGTAGTTTTATCCAGATGATGGACTTTGGGACCCAGTCAAGCCTAGGGACCTGTGAGTCTCAGTCCTTCCTAGGTAAGGTGACTTTCCCAGTGTCTAAGGCAGGGGCCTCTTCTACTGAGATAGGTCTACCTAGGAGGGAGGCCTAGCATCTGGTAGGTACGCTGACCAGTTCCAGCCCCAGGCAGGGTCTCAGCCAAGCAGAAGGCAGACCCATCCACAGCATTGGTCACTGCTGTGGCCTCACCAAGAAAGGAGGCCTGGTTTAGCACCTAGAATGATGTATTATGGCAGGCAGGACATACTCTGCATTTGTGAACTGAGACATCTCAGGAGAGGGTCCTGGAGGAACAGAGGCACACAGCGGTGTGTGCTGATGGGCTTGGGCCATGATCAGAAACTCCAGAAGGAGCACTGAGGGTGTTTGGGTGGGTTTCACCTCACTGCTTTTCTCTGTCCTGTCCATTTCCTCATAGTTTTCAGTGGCTAGCTTCTTGGAGGCATGGAAAGGCAATAGGAGAAGACTGATTGGGTCTCTGGGGTTGGCTATGTGGAGCATTTAGAGCTGGGGTCCCACATACACCTTTGACACCTTAGAATGTCTAGATTCATGTGTATGTGAGGCTGTTGCCATGGGAGATGTGTTTGGAGTGAGAGGGTATGAGACCTCTAAGCAAAGCCCTTCTAGCACTTCTGTGAATTCCTGAGCCCATGGGCCCCCATCTTCTTTGTCCCACTGGTCACAGAAATGGATATGCAGGGTGTGTGACCTGCAGGGAAGAGTCTAGTGACCCTCTCAGATTCTGAGTCCCTAAGGTCAGGTCCTAGGCCTCAGCCTGACCTGAGGTAGGGAGAGAATGGTGGCCTGATCCTTTGGAGCAAGGGAGGCCAAGGGTACTGGAGGAGGGTATCCTGTGTGTGCTAAGCCCAGGGGAGAGAGGTAGGGAGGTTTCTTCCAGCTCTAGGTATTTGAGCTGTGAACACGGGTAGTGGCAAGACTGCCCAGCTTTTATGCCAGGGGAAGCCTTAGCAGACCTGGCTGGTCATCAGGCCTTTTCTCTGCCCAGCTGTGGGAGGAGGCTCCAGTTTTGACTATATTTTTTGGTTCCGTCAGGAAGGGGGAGACCTGGATCTCTTTAAGGTGATCATTACCAAGCAGTGGAGCAGGTACTTCTGAGGTGCATTTTATGTGGTGCACATGGGCCAAAGGAGATATATGATTAACTAGGACAATGTAGCAGGTGAGCAGTGGGTCTAGTTCCAAGGTCAGGTCTGTCAGAGCCGGTCGAGGGCCTGCTCTTCTGCAGAGTCCTGTCATATTCACTGACTATGCTGTTGTCATCTGATTTTTTTTTTTTGGGGGGGGGGGCGTGCCTCATATATGATAGGCAAGCACTCTAGTGGGCTATGTTAACCACTTTCTTTTATATATTTTTTGAGATGGCATCTTGCCAAGTTTCCTAGCCTGGCCTTGAACTTGAGAGTCTTTTGCCTCAGTCTCCTGAGTAGCTAGGAGTGTAAGCATGCACCACCATGCCTGGGTCTTCATCTGCAAAGTGGAACCATGAAGGTTCCTGGTGTCTTCTTTGTCATGTGGGGCTGGTGGAGTGGAACAGTGTGTAACGACTCTGCTGGCAGTGGCATTTTGGATGAATTTGGGGCAGGAGACTATTTTGGTCTTGGGCAGGGATCAGGGCTGAGGGCTGGGGATATGTGAAGGGCCCCAGAACTCCATCTGATCCTGAGTACTTCTTTCCTGGGGGATCTCTGGGGCTACTGAGGGAGTCAGGCTAGACTCTACCCTTCAGATTCTAAAGCTCATTTTAAACCCAAGTGGTCATACATCCCCAGTTTCTTGCTTTCCTAGTGTGGGCCCTGACATGGACCCTTACAGGGAGGAGGTGGGTCTCTCTGATACCCAGCCCTCTCCTCAAACCAGTTTGAAAACAAAGGAGAGTGGAGGCTGGGAGGAGAAATAAGGAGAAATAATTGCTTCTTGGAAGGAGAATAGGAGTGGGGAGGCCAAGTGGGTGGATAGCCCGCACTGGTGCTCACAGGCCCTGCCTAATGCTCCTGTTGTCCACTTCCCCAGGTCCCATCTGATGCCGAGGCTGAAGGAGTCTCGCTCGCACGAGTCCCTGCTCAGCCCCAGCAGCGCGGTGGAGGCACTGGACCTCAGCATGGAGGAGGAGGTGGTCATCAAGCCGGTGCACAGCAGTATCCTGGGCCAGGACTACTGTTTTGAGGTGGGTTCCACCATGAGGGTGGAGCATCTGTGCCCTTTACTGGCCAAGCCTGGTCTCTTCCAGGAGTGCTCTGTCTTCAGCAAGTGACAGGCTCACTGGGACAATGGCTAGAGTCTGCACATAGCTTTTGGCTCTGGGGAAACAAAGTAGAGCTGGGGGTAGGGAGGTCTTACTGCCGCTCTCTGGTTTCCTTAGAAGTGGACCAACACCTGCTTGCTTTCCATACTAGCAAGTGAAGCTGCTAAGCCCTCAGTGGGTGAAAATGAGGGACAAATTGCCTGTGTGGAGTTAAGCCCCAGAGCACAAGCTTGGAGCCTTCCTGTCCTCAGTGCTGTGTGAAATATGGAGTCTCCCCTTTTCCAGGTCTATTTCCCCATCCTGCAGTAAGAACCCGAAACTTTCCTGTCCGGCGTATCTCTGAGAGAGGAGGGAGTCAGTGACCCAGCCTGTACAAGGCTGTTTCCCAGAGATGACCTGTGTACTGTCCTCCATGGTAGCTGGGGAATCTAGAGCCAGAGAACTAAAGATGTCAGAGTTTGCACATTCAGGCTGAGACCAGGCCAGCGCAGTTAATGCTGCAGGTGTTCCTGGGAGTTCCTAATTGCTTCTCCCGTCCTGTTATTTCCTGCCTCTGTTTCTGGGCAGATTCCTGTCCCACTCCCACCCCCAGGAGTCATGCATGATTTGGGGAGCTCTCTGGTAGAGGAATGAGTCTGATAATGATAAGCTGCCATTGGGGGCTAGTGTGACAACCTCTCTTAGCATTGCCTACACCCTGAGCCCCTTGTGTGCTGTTTCTGGTTTAAGACTCCTGGCCAGGCTGGGCAGGATCTGGACCTGCAGGCTAAGAGGGTTGGTGCCTGTTTGCCTGCCTGTTCACAGCAAGGCATGCTACAGAGTGTGCAGGCCCTAGGTTGTCCAAATATGGATTCTGATTTGCCCCTTTGGGTCCCTTGGTGTGGCGCCGTGGACAGTGAGGAGAGAGTGGAAGCAGCGTGGGCTGGGCTCCCTCGTTTGAAAGAGATGGCTAAGCTGCAACCAGAAAATGACCAGAAGTGAGGTGGGCAGGGGAGGGTAAAGGTTCCAGCAGGAGCCCCCAGGGCTTGGTGGGCACTCAGTAGACCTTCACAGAAGTGCCAGCTAAGGACTGAGGTGATTGTTGTGCCTGCCCTTGCTAGTCTTTTTTTGAACTTGAGGTTCTGTCATAAGAAAGCTTTGTCTGGGCTAAGCATTGCCCTTTGACCTGGGTGAGATGCCTTATACTATTCCCCCATCTTGAGGAGAGAGGGCAGAGTCAGAGAGATGCTGTCTTGTTTGGGAGGAAGGTTCTGAGGCAAGGATGAAGAGTCAGGCCCAGGAGACAGAGGATGCGGGTGGACTGCTCCCTGCTGCTTACCTACTCTGGAACAGTGGGTCTCAGCATATCTCCTGTGAACGTGAGACACACAAATGATTGTGGGTCTTGTCCACCCTCCTTCCAGAGACTGCATGTGGGCCTGGTGGCTGCAGAGAACTCCACCACTGCTCAACCTGCTACCATCCCTGCCCTTGTCACACTGTTCTTCCCTCCCTCACAGGTGACAACATCATCAGGAAGCAAGTGCTTTTCTTGTCGGTCAGCAGCAGAGCGGGACAAATGGATGGAGAACCTGCGGCGAGCGGTGCATCCCAACAAGGTAGGCATGCCCCTCTTCTCACGAGAGCATGGGAAGTGAGGTGAAGGAGCGGGCAGGGTCTCTGGGGTGCAGTTGGGCCCTGGTGGGCTCTGGAAGGAGGGTTTGAGTTGGCCAGACTGAGATAGCTGCCGTGCTCCTAGTCCCACAGCTGCACAGTGAAGAGCCTAGGCTAGGGAGATGAGGAACTGGGTCCTGTGATTTTTCTGCCTGGAACCTTTTTCCTAGCTTCCCCCAGTTGACTGGCTCACCTGTCTTTTTCTAGCTTAGACATTTACCCTCTCCTCCCATGGGTACACTGGGCGCAGCTTGATTCTCTCCTTTTTGTTTTCATTGACTCTGGGATCTCCTAACTGGTGGGGATCCCAGCTATAATCCCTATTCCTATGAGTGTCTCCATAGCTGACTTGTGTCCCTGGGCTGAGTTCTGGTGGTCATGACATCACTAAGCAAGGGACCTTAGCAGTAATTACCTTTTTAAGGTACTGTGCAGACCAGCAGCTTGAGAAATTGCTAACAATGGTACCGTAACCTGTGATGTGCCGGTCATTGTGCTTACCTCCGTCCTCAGTCTTTGATTCTGAGACAAGATTTATTGTAAATCTATTCCATGGAAAGGCAGACTGAGGCTCAGATTAATCTTTGGTGCAAGTGAGTAGCAGACTAAAGATCCAGCCATGGCCATGTGTTCTCAGGATCTGAGCCCTTCCATATCACCACCATTCCCCTTATATCCCCACCCAGACAGCTGGGGACTGTTGGACTCTGGGCTAGCCTGCTGAGCAGGCAGCAGCCCCAGTTGACCACCCCAGGCCCCTGTGCACATACAGGACAATAGCCGGCGTGTGGAGCACATCCTGAAGCTGTGGGTAATTGAGGCGAAGGACCTGCCGGCCAAGAAGAAGTACCTGTGTGAGCTGTGCCTGGATGATGTGCTCTATGCCCGTACCACAGGCAAGCTTAAGACAGACAATGTCTTCTGGGGTGAGCACTTTGAGTTCCACAACCTGCCGCCTCTGCGCACCGTTACCGTCCACCTGTATCGAGAGACTGACAAGAAGAAGAAGAAGGAGCGCAACAGCTACCTGGGCCTGGTGAGCCTCCCCGCCGCTTCAGTGGCTGGGCGACAGTTTGTGGAGAAGTGGTACCCAGTGGTGACACCCAACCCCAAGGGTGGCAAGGGCCCTGGACCTATGATCCGCATCAAGGCAAGATACCAGACCATCACCATCCTGCCCATGGAGATGTACAAGGAATTCGCTGAGCACATCACCAACCACTACCTGGGGCTCTGTGCAGCCCTTGAGCCTATCCTCAGTGCCAAGACCAAGGAAGAGATGGCTTCCGCCCTGGTGCACATCCTGCAGAGCACTGGCAAGGTGAAGGTACGTGCTGGCCACCCCTCAGGGGAAGGCCTGGTAACAAACACAGGGCTGGCCCCCTTTCCTGTGCCCGTGTTAAGTACTTAACTCCATTTGGGGACACCCCTAAACTCTTAACTCCCTAAATTTGAGAGTTATATCATGAGGTGAGGGGTTTCATACTCCTCCCTGAAACATGTGGAGTATGGATGGGATTGGGGCTGGTGGGGAGTGTCGGCTTGCCTTTAAGTACCTCCCCTGCTATTCCAAAGGATTGCTCAGGGGGCTTGAGGGCAGGGCTTGTAGCTGAGCTCCCAACACACACGGACCCCAGTGCACATACACAGTGTTGGGTTGATCAGGTGGCCCCAAAAGTGGCATATCAGATGAGTCGCTGTCAGCACCCTGGCCCCCTGGCCTTTCCCTATACTGTTATACTCAGACACAAGTTATATCTATATATATGTAGATATATGTAGATATGTAGAGATGCAGATATGTATGTATATACAGGTGAGTGGTCACCAAGGCTTGGCCCAGCGTCCTGTCTCCATCTTTCACCTGCCATTCCTGAAGATGGGTATACCAGACCCCGTCTTAACCCTCATCCCTCTGATTTTGGGAAAAATAGACCCCTGGACTAGAATGCCCCCTAGAAACATGATTGCCTTAGTGGAGCGTAGTCTGTGGCATTCCCTTGTGTGACGTCCTCCCCTCCGCACTGAGCTTTGCCGCCTTCCCTGGGGGGAGCTGCCTGAAGCAGGAGGAAGGAGCCTGGGCTGGCCTGTGATCCGGCATGACTCTAAGAAGTGAGCTTCACCTCCAGACGGAGGTGATTTGTAAGCATGTGGCTCGTGAGGTGAGAGTGGGAACTGCCCTGGGTCAAGGTTCTAAGCCTTCATCTAGGCCTGGGAGAGCTCCGTGTGTATGACTGTGAAGCCCCTTGTCCTCTTCACTGTGCCCAGCAGCCCTGGCAGGCAGAGGCTATGGCTGGAAGTCCCTTGGGCCCTGAAGGCTCTATACAGCCCCCACGGCTTTTTGACTGTCACCGTGCAATAAGAGCTGCTCTTGGGAGAAGGATTTGCTCCCCACACCCTGTGGAGGGAGCGTTTTTGGACTGCTTCTCCATGACCCCACCCCCACCCCACGGCCCCCTTGGACACTTGGTGAGGTAGGCTTCCAAAGGGTCCAGCTCTTGTACACTGTCCTCATTTACTGGACAATAGTAAGCTGGCTGAGGGTGCTAGGAATCATTGAACTGAGGAACCTTATGTCCCAGAAAGGGAGGAGGCAGAGGCTTTTCTTGCTGCTGAATCTGACCTTCCAGTTTCTGGTCCCAAGGGCTGCAGTGTTGGGGAATCCAGCTCCTTCCAAAGTGGCTGAGAGGTATGTCAAGGTGCCACTGCAGTGTCCAGTAGAAGCCAGGACTCCAGCCAGTCCCAGTGGTCTCAGCAGGGTGAGGAGACAGTGGATGGAAGCGTAGACAGTAAGGCGTGGTGTTAGGGTAGCATGCCCCCTCCAGTGTTTAGGAACTAGCCAGTTGTTTCGTGCCAGAAGGCAAACCTGATAAGGGCAGTTTGTATGTTGAGGGTCTGCCTGCCTGGGAAGCAAACAATTTGGACTGGATCTGGCCCCAGGAAACTGTGGCCCGAGAAGCAAAAGACTTGAGCTAGAGCTGTGCCCAGGTAGCTATTTGGCCTTGGACGAGGCATTCTGCTTTCTGTGACTTGGTTTCCTCTCCCTGGGACAGCTCTTAGGAACTTTTTCCATCCTGGTGCTGGGGCCTGGCATCCACTACAGAAGTTCAGAGAGGCTGTGGGCTTGAGGAGGAGCTCCACGGAAGGTGCTACTCTTACCTGCGCTCAGTGTGTTCAAGGGACAAACCCTAGAATCAATCCGTAGGCCAGGAAGGGGTCCTTGGCTGCGTGGCCTCCTTGACCCCTCCTCTGTTTATCCTTTTCTTGGCCAGCCTGCTCTCCTAATTCTAGGTCTCTGTTTTATATTTCAAAAGTGACTGCCCCCCGAATTGCTGCCTTCCCAAAGGCACAGGTTGGCTGTGGACGTGAGGAGGCTGGTGGGCACTGCAGTTAAGGGGTGGGAGCTGGCTAGGCACCTCAGCTGGAATCTTCCCATAGCACTTTGTGGGCACTAAAATGCAAGGGCTCACCAGCTGCCCTCTGAGGCAGTCTGGGGCCTGAGACAATGAGGGCCAGTGGTACACAGCCTGTTTTCCCCGGCCAGGGCCTTGCCGGGTGGGTATCACTTCCTCCCTTCATCCATTTGAGCACAGATGCTTACCACTATTCGGGGCAACTGGTCATCCCCTCTTCTACCAATGAACCGAGGATGCCATGGCCCGGGGGAGGCAGCAGAGGCCTTGGCCTGTCCTGCTTCTGGGTTTGGCCTTTTAGTTTGGTCCTAAGACTGCAGTGATTTGAGAAGCAGACTGACTCTGAAGTGGCCACGAGATGGGTGCATATGCCTCTGCAGAAGGCAGTGAAAGCCAGGGCTCTATCTAGCTCCAGCACCTCTGGAGCTGCAAAGAACAACTGTGTGTAGTGGGACATTATTCCTCCCTGCCGGGTTTGGGGTGAATCCTAGAAGCTCTTGATTCCACAGAGAGAGAGAGTGGTTCACCCTGTTTGGTGCATTTCACTGAAGTGAGCTATCCTGTGGCCACCTAACCTGGCTGGCCTACTCAGGAATGAATAGGACTTTTGAGTCCTGCCAACCTGAGCCTGACATTGGACACTGTGGTTCCATGTAATATGCTTTTATCCAGGTCCACCTTCCCATCCTTGTACCCAACTATTATGTCATCAGCTTTGGGCTCCTCCCTTACCAGGCTGCCCTGCTTGGCCTGCTCTTCCCAGAAGCCTTCAGAGTGGGCACTCCCTTTGGCTCTGTGTGCCCAGCAGCATGGTGATGGAGTGGTCTTGGAGTGCAGGGCATCTTCTTGCTGAGCCTGTGGTCTTGGAGTGTAGGCGTTCCTAACAGTTTAGCTCCGGTTCCATATTGCACACCTTCTGCTTCTCCAGGATTTTCTGACAGACCTGATGATGTCAGAGGTGGACCGCTGTGGAGACAATGAGCACCTCATCTTCCGGGAGAACACTCTGGCCACCAAGGCCATCGAGGAATACCTCAAACTGGTGGGCCAGAAGTACTTGCAGGATGCACTAGGTAGGGTGGGTGCTGGCTGCAGGTGGACAGAGGGCTGGGTAGTACCCATATAACACTTACACTCACTACTTGCCACCCGGCCACAGGTGAATTCATCAAAGCTCTGTATGAGTCAGATGAGAACTGTGAAGTGGACCCGAGCAAGTGCTCAGCTGCTGACCTCCCTGAGCACCAAGGCAACCTCAAGATGTGCTGCGAACTGGCCTTCTGCAAGATCATCAATTCCTACTGGTCAGTGCTGGCCCTGTGACCCCCTGGGGACCCTGCACTCTGTTCTGTTCTGGGCCCAGGCCTTCCTGCCTTGTCATCTTGCCTATCCTATTCTAGGTCGAGGTGCCCATAGCATTCCAGGCACAGGGGTTAGAATCCACCCAGTATCTGACCCCTCTGAGTTAATGGATTACCAGGATCCTGGTAAATATAGGAGAGTGTTCCAGAATGTCTTTTGGATGCAGTTTTTGTAGTGTTATAGGAGAGAACTGGACGTAGCAAGCTGTCTGCACCTGTAACTAGTGAGCACCCAATGCGGTGCCCAGGCTGTAGCATGGTGTGGGACTGATGAGACCTGCCTAGAACCCACTCAGGAGACCCCCCCAGCTCTGTTCTTAGGCGTTATGGTGCTCTTGGCACAGGTCTGTGGTCAGCTCAAGAGTGTGTGCAAGCGCCTAAGCCTAGGGCAGGCCTCCTGCTGGGACTAGAGAACGAAGAGGAGTGGCTTTAAGTAGCACTGATCGTCCAGGAGGGCCTTGCTGCCACCCACAGCACTGGGTTTATTTTCACACTGGAGGAGCTGCCCAGGCTTCAGCTTATGTCGTTGCTCTAGCTCGGGGCTGGAAACCTGTTCTACCTGGGCCCCTCTGCAGCTGTACCCCCTCCTTTGTTTGGTTGGTTCTTTATTTCACTCCCCCTGACCTTGTGGTCCTTGGTCTCACTAGACTGGGTCCCCTCACCCCTGCAGGTCCCTGCTGTCACAGCCTTGTTATGTCAGAGTGGGATTGTGTCTTGTCTGTCAGAATGTATTTCCTGCACGTGCTGGGAGTACCCTTGGGCAGGCAGCGACGTCAGCTCAGAACTAGGCACTCAGAACGGCCAAGGAATGTGCTTGCTGCTCCCAAAGGACAGGCACAGGCAGGCCTGTGGGAAGAGGGCAGAGGAAAACAGAGGGCTGAAGGATAGGAGCCCATCTGCTCAGGTGCTTTAGCTTATATTGTGTAAAGCACTTGCCTAGGGTCTGTGGTACCTCAGGCTGGCTGGGTATGCGCACTTTTCTACTTCCTTAGGCCTTGGAGGGCAGCTAGAAAGCCTTGAACCTTGAGCACTGTAGAACACTTTCCCCATTCTCCACTAGGCTGGGTCCTGTCCCCCCACCCCCACCCCCCGAAAAACTCCATTCCAGGTGCCTGGGTATGGGACATAAGGGAAATATTTCTGTGGACAAGGATTTTCCATTTCCTCTTTTTGATCTCTGTCAAAAGTGTTTCTCTGTCTAAACAAGGCCATCCGTAGTGCCTGCCCCTGCTCAGTTGTGTGCCGGCACTATGGAGGCCTGGGCAAACATCCCTCACCCTCACTTGCTCTCCAGGTAACCCTGTTCCAGGCTGTGCTGCAGGGCCTGGTGGGCCTATGGGGAAAGCATTTCAGGTTAGCCAGGCTCTTTGTGGTCTTCATGCCTCAGCCTGCAGAGGGCTCTATGAGTTCAGCTGAGCCCACCTGGGTCAGTGTAAGTGACAGGGACTGAAGTCCAAGGGGGCCATGGCCTTGACCAGGCCACCCTGAGCTCAGGCACCCTGAGATATAGCAAGGCATAGACCACGTTCATGGACCACAGGGGTCTGGTCTGCCCCAGGGAGGAAGGTAAGTTTTCTAGAGACAAGAAGTTGGATAACCACTTAAAAGTTGGTCAGAGTCTTACTGTGGCAAAGCAGTGTGCCCATAGAGTCTGCATCTCTATATTTTAGTGCCAGCTCTGCCCTCTCAATGTGTCACCCTTGGGAAATTGCTGCTTCCACTTCCCTCCTTGTCCATTTCATAGAGAGCTGTGTTCTTGCTCTGTGGTTAAGGTAGACTCTTTTCTGTCATCCCAAGCTCTGCAGCAAACCTCGGGTTCCAATATTATTCATGTAAAGGTGGTGAGTCTCCAAAGCCAGTAATAGAACAGAATCTCCCTTTTGTGTTCCTCACTTCCCGCAGACCTAGATGCCTGCTGCTTGGGTGCAAAGCCATGTTGCCCCACTACTCAGAGGTGGAGGGGTTCTGTACTGCCCTTGCCATCACTGAGGTTGGGCCACAGCACCAGCTCCCTTGGTCTGCCTCCCAGACCCTTTGACCTTCAGTGAGAGCCTGTCCAGACCCTGGTACACCTGTGCCTGGTTCACTCCTGCGCTTCCTTCTAGTCAGTGACTGGCTAATTGGCCAGGGAATAGGTAGGGGTTGCTCAGATATCACACAGCTGTTAGGGCAGAGGTGGGGTTGGAACTCAGGGTTTGATGTTGCCCAGAGCCAGATCCTACCCTCCGCCCTTCTGTCCTGGAATCCAGCCCGACCACCGGGCCTGCCTTTCTCTGTCCCTATGCAGTGTCTTTCCGCGGGAACTCAAGGAGGTGTTTGCCTCGTGGAGACAAGAATGCAGCAGCCGCGGCCGACCGGACATCAGCGAGCGGCTCATCAGTGCCTCCCTGTTTCTGCGATTCCTCTGCCCCGCCATCATGTCACCCTCACTTTTCAACCTGCTGCAGGAGTACCCTGATGACCGCACTGCCCGCACCCTCACCCTCATTGCCAAGGTCACCCAGAACCTGGCCAACTTTGCCAAGTGAGTGGCTGAGTGAGGGCAGCAGGCCATGTTTTCGTCGTTGTCATCCTCAGTGCCTTCCTCCCTCTGTTTCACAGTAGAGCCTCCACGTTCTTCCTCCCAGTAGAAGTACATGTCGTTTTGATACATTCCCTTAAATTTCAGAAGTGAGAAGACAAGATTTTTTTCCTTCTTTTTTGAGTTAACATTATTCTAAGGATTCTCCCATATCTCCCAGCATTTCTAATCTCTGTTTTGAAAATAATGACTAATATTCCTCCAGAGGGAACAGGCTGTGTTTCCTTAATTTTTCCTCTCTGTGGCTGGGCATTCAAGTTGTTTCACACGGCCTCAGGTTAATACCATCGGAATGTCTTTGCTTAAAGCATTTTTGGTGTTTTGGGTTATATTCTTAGAGCAGGTAGGTGACAATGGAATAGCGGGGTCATCTTGTTGTTCATTCACAAAGTGTGCACTGAGCCTTGCTCCAAGGCCGCCTCTGCCAGGCCTGACTGCAGAGATGAGTCAGCCCTGGTCCCAGCCCCTCAGAGTGTAGCATGTTAGCCAGGGAGTCATGTGAAATAAACAACAGAGCAGCAGCCAAGACATTCTCCGGTAGCTCAGGAGGGCCCGAGGCTTGTGGAGAGAGGACAGGGCTAAGTCTCTTAGGTGACTAGGACCTCTAGTTCTATGTTAGGATGAGGCTTTCGTCCAGCTCCACAAAGAGCAGCAAGGCAGAAGCTGTTGTGCTTGGGAAGCTGCAGAATCTGGAACATCAAGTGTGAGGCCAGGAAAAGCAAGAGATAAGGCCCAAGAGGACAGCAGGGATATGAAGGCCATATGGAGAGACACTAAGAAGGGCTTTAAACAAGGGTAAGGGTGGCATTTGTCTCTTCTGGATCCTGAAAGACTCTCCCAGTCAGAAAGGACAGGCTTGGCTGACAGGAGACCCAGGAGACGATGGCCATGTTTCCAACAAACGTGCAGGAGTGCTATGAAGGGGAGAAAGTACAGGAGGCAGTAGCTACAAAGAATGAGAAGATAAAGTCAACAGACCTTGCCCCTGGGCAGTGTGGAAGAGGGAGGAGTCAGTACTGTCCAGGCTTCTGGCCTGGCCATCTGGGTGGATGGTAGTGGCTCCACTTAGGATAAGGAGCTCAAGATTGGAGCATGGGCTTATGATGTTGTTAATGTCTTCAGACTTGGCCAGGTTGAGTAGGAGGGACTTCCAGGAGTGATCTGAAAGTTCAGTGGAGAGACCTGGACTACACATGCCTCTGAGAATTATCTGTGCACCAGGCACCGAGACTTGGAGGAATAGAGGAAGACAACTGTGATGGATAGTACGGGAGGACACAGGAACATTCCAGGTCCTCTGATTGAAGGTTAGGAAATGGTTGGCTATTCTCAGCCTCAAGGAAGTAGGTGTCTGATCACAGCAAGTTCAGTTCTTGGAGAGTCAGTGCAGTGTAAGCCACGATAGTAGGTAGTAGGGATGGAGCCAGAGGTATAGAGGTGGCTCAGAGTAAAGGTACACACCTGGCTATTCCCTCTTTTCAGGTTTGGCAGCAAGGAAGAATACATGTCATTCATGAACCAGTTCCTAGAGCATGAGTGGACCAACATGCAGCGCTTCCTGCTGGAGATCTCCAACCCTGAGACCATCTCCAACACAGCCGGCTTTGAGGGCTACATCGACCTAGGCCGTGAGCTCTCAAGCTTGCACTCACTGCTATGGGAGGCAGTCAGCCAGCTGGAGCAGGTGTGTGTGGCTGGGGTCAGAGGACAGGGCTGAAGGCCACCACAGCACTTATGGCACTCTTCCTTCCAGAGCAGCCACGTAGTCATAGGATTTGCTTGTGTGACATGAATCAGCATGCCCAAGTGCCAGCAGTATTGGGTCCTAGCCTAGGCCATGTTGAATGCACCAGAGATCTCTGGGCTCCATTTTCTTAGAAGGCTGTATCTCACATGGCTTGGTCGTTAGTGGCAGAGTTCTGCTCTCTACTCCATATACATGGGAACAATAGAGGATTGCCATGATTTAAAGGCCAGCCTGGGTTACATAGTGAGTTTAGGCCCAAACTGGACTACAGAAACCTTGTCTCAGGGGAAAAAAAAATATATATATGTGTGTGTGTGTGTGTGTGTGTGTGTGTGTATACATATATATATATGTATATATATACACACACATACATACACACACACACACGTATATATAGATAGATAGATGTATAGATGTATATATACATACAGAGAGAGAGAGAGAGAACCGTGTCACCTGAAACTGTCAGTGTCCTTGTTATTGGTTTTAATTTTGAAACCATTTAGATGGAAAAGTTTGTCTCTGAGAATTCTGTGTCTCCATATGCCAGAGAAAAAGTTGCATAATCTTTCCAGGGCTTTGTTGTAGTTCAGTGGTGGAGGACTTGTCTAACTTGTATAAGACCTAAGGTTCAGTCTTAAGTGGAAACAAATGACACACAAAAAAAACCTTTCTAGAATTGTCCTCAACTTCCAGTTGACAACCCTAGGCACCTCTGACATTGCAGTTACCTGGCCTGAACCTGACCTAGGGTTCTACCAGCCCTCATGCCTACTAGGGTCCTCACACTACATAAGGAACAAGTTTTTGGCACTATAGGCTAGGCCTGCCAGGAACCATTTCTTGAATATCTGTTGATTTCCAAAGCTCCAGGGAGCCACCTTGCAAAAGTAATTAATGCTGAAACTAGGTTGGAAGGCTTCCCAGTCCCATCCTTGGAAGTGACCACTCAGAGCACTCTGGTGTGCAGCCTTCTAGACATGCTCTTTGTGTTTGCAGGCACAAACATGTATAATTCTCTTCCTTTTTAAGCTTGTTTTCATCAGAAGCTTTCAGTGTACTATATGTGTCTTACACATGTATTGGGTATCTTCCCACCTCATTGTGTTCTTTCTAGTAGCCACTCACTATTTTATCTTACGAACACAATTTATCTCACTAGTCCCCTATTGATGGACCCTGGAATGTTCCTAGCATTTCATGAAGCCACTGCTCTTAGAGTCATGGGCAGTCCATTTCACTTCTTATATCCACTTGCATTTGCTTTTGAGGGACATGGAAGGGGAAATTGGAAATGAAGACCAAGGCCCAAGACCCTTCCTTCATCTAGTTTTGAGCCCAGAACCACAGCCTCTCCCAGTTGCTCTCACTGCTACCACATCCAGAGCCCTGTGCTCATCGCTGACCCAGTGATCCCACAGCCAGGCAGGATGTGTAGAAGGGGTTCAGCACCACACAGGTGTTAGAGAGTAGTGAGAATTTGCTTCATTGCCTTTCCCCTGTTGACTGCAAGTTTTCACACATTGCCTTCACTTAGTTTTGTACAAACTTCTATGAAGGACTTTGAAGAAAAGCAGTGTGCTGTCCCAACCCAGCTCCCTGGCTCAGACCCTCTGCACTGTTTCTAAATGATGGCAGCAAGGTTAAGAGGGTATATACACTATCCTCTGCCTGGGCTTTCTGGTGCCTGCTCTGCCTTGACCATCTCCACTGGGCCTTCGGTGTCAGAAGGAACCACTCCCTCGGTGGACTAGATAAGGAGAGCAGACTGCCACAGAAACCTCTTGGGTGGTGTCTCAGTTACTTTTTTGTTGCTGTGACTCAGATTTCCACAAATTTAGGAGAGGAAAAGTTTATTTTAGCTCACAGTTTCAGAAGGTCACAGTTCATTCAGGGGCGGCCGGCAGCAATGAAAGTACATGGCAGAGACGGGGAGGCAGCTTCTCACGACATCACAGACAGGAGGCAAGTTGAGACTAGTTGAGACTAGTCCTCCAAGGAAGGCAGGAAGCAGCTTATATATCCTTGCAGGTCTCTTCCCAGTGACCAGCCCCTCCTGGATCCGGGTGTGGAAGGTGTGGTAAACCTCCACTCTACACCGTTAATCCAACTTACGCACCTATAATACAATTTACATGCCTGTAGTCCACCCCTCCAGACTAGGCCCCAGTCTCCCAACAGCAAATGGTTCCACAGACACTCTATAACATTTAAACACATGAGACTTTTGGGGGACAGTCCAGATCCTAACCACAATAGATGGGAAGGTAGAATGTGGGAAATTCTGGGTTTGGATGAGGTCAGCATCTCACCCTTTCTCCTTGCACTCCTGCCCAGAAATATCTAGGGGAGTGGGTTATGAATACAGATTTATAGGTCACTGGGCTCTCTCCTTCCCAGACCTGCTGGATCTGACTGGTAGGGACCTGTGGTCTGCATTTTCGACACGCTCCTCAGAGGATTTGAATCACTGTGGCTGCAGCACTCAGCCGCCCCACGGTGTCCCAGTAGGTCACAGCTGCCTTTTGCTGTGTCTTTGCAGAACATTGTGTCCAAACTGGGACCCCTGCCTCGGATCCTGAGGGATGTCCAGACGGCACTGAGCACCCCAGGCAGTGGGCCACTCTCTGGGACCAATGACCTGGCCTCCACACCAGGCTCTGGCAGCAGCAGCATCTCAGCTGGGCTACAGAAGATGGTGATTGAGAACGATCTCTCTGGGTAAGAGCAACCACATGTGCTGGGTGTAGCACACACAAGCAGGCTAGGCGAAGCCCATCTGCGGTGCCCTCTGGGGGCAAGGACACGCACATAAGCATTCTGAAACAAGCTGGCTACCCTTGAAATGTGCAGTCTAGGCCTTAAACAGAGAACTTCCACTTGGGACGAATCCTGTTTTTAAGCTTTTTAGGAAAAGTAGAATTTCCACTTGAAAAGGGCCTGGAGAAAGGCAGCCTGTGTTTAGGGATAGTTACTGGTCTCAAGCACTTTCCAGAACTTTCAGGTTCCTATGCTTGTTAAAAACACCTGTTCTGATATTTCCTGAGAATTCAAATTGACTGCAAGGCTTTAAGCCTGGAAGCCTAGAGAACACAGAGGTGCTAGACCCAGCCTCACTGAACCCTTAGCCCTAGGAACAGCATACCTAACACACTATGGAGAACAAGGGAGATGCTCAGTTGTTTAAGTCAAAAGAGGAACGTTTCTTTAACAAACTTGGGAGTTATGTGGAAACATTTGTGCTCTGCTGCCTACCATATCCTACCAGGAGCCCTTCTTATACCAGCTTGTGTAGATGGGGCTGGAGCGGCCTGGTGGGGAGTGTGGTCTCAGTCCAAGGGGCAGCAGTGCGGCTTCGAAGCAAGGGAGGCTGTGAGAGCCAGCCTGGGGGAGAGGGCCGTGTAGTGCCCAGGGATGCGGTGGGGCAGGTCTCCCTGCGTATCGTCTCGGGTTCTGTTCACTTAACCTGCCAAATGATAGAGCACAGTCACGGGGCAAGAGTTCGGGTGGGGACACACCTGAGAGGCTGAGAGGGGCCAGGCGTGTGAGTGCCGCGGACACTCAGCCTGAGAGTATGGCGTGGTCGCCCAGAACTGCAGCTGGGCTTGCTCTGCTCACTCCGTCTGTCACCTCTGTCCAGCTCTCCCTCACTCGAGTTCTGTGGCTCCGGGTGTCCCGGGGCACCCTGTCCCAGGGGTTTGATATCTGCTGCATCTGAGGAAACTGACTCTGGCTCCCTCTTCCAAGCCCGTGTCACGCTGTCTGTGTCAGGCACCTCATTGCTGCCTCACGCTTCCTTAGGCCTGTACATTCCTTATTCTTCCCGCAGCCCAGCTGGCCCCTCAGAGTTGTACCTGGTCCAGACAGGTGTGGTGAAGGGGAGAACCAGGGGACATGATAGAAGGAGGGTAAAGCTTGCTGCGCAGGCTCAGACCCACCCGCCTGTCTCGTGCCCTTCAAGATCTCTTCTGATTCTGTGGTGTTCCCAGAACAGCTGCCCCCGCCATTCATTCAAGTTGGGAGTGGCAGGGGGAGGTTTTACCAGGCCCCCACCTGGGGCATCATTCAAATTAGGAGCAGAAAGGAAGAAGCAGAAGGAGCCCAGTGACTTTGAATTGGAGCTGGCAGCACAGGGCCCATATACAACAGGACCACTGAGCTGAGGGTTTGGGGTAAGCTACAGGGAGTTTTTCAGAGCTTGCCCGGCTCTGGCACTTATTGTCCCAAGGTGCAGCTGAGCAGGGAAGGGTTCTACAACTGCAGGGTTGGAACTAGCAGAGCTGGCCTCGAGAGCAAAAGTCGGTTCTGTGTGAGAGCAGCCGTCTCAGCCATTGGTCCCTGGAGCTCCCCTCTTTCAACTCCCACCATCCCCTCTGCAGCCCTGGCGTGGGCTGCCGGGTCCTAGCAGGTTGATGGTGCTGTGGGTCTGGACCCGTGTGCCTACTCTCACAGTTCTTCTTTCCCCCTTTTTCCCTGTGTGTGCTTGTCTCCCTGCAGTCTGATAGATTTCACCCGGTTACCGTCTCCAACCCCCGAAAACAAGGACTTGTTTTTTGTCACAAGGTCCTCCGGGGTCCAGCCCTCACCTGCCCGCAGCTCGAGCTACTCAGAAGCCAACGAGCCTGATCTTCAGATGGCCAACGGTGGCAAGAGCCTGTCCATGGTGGACCTCCAAGATGCCCGTGCACTAGACGGAGAAGCAGGCTCTCCAGCAGGCCCTGATGTCCTCGCCGCTGATGGGCAGGCACCTGCAGCTCAGCTTGTGGCTGGGTGGCCATCTCGTGCAGCCCCGATGAGCCTGGCAGGGCTGGCCACAGTACGACGAGCAGGCCAGACACCGACCACACCAGGCACCTCTGAGGGCGCACCAGGCCGGCCCCAGCTCTTGGCACCGCTCTCCTTCCAGAACCCTGTGTACCAAATGGCGGCTGGCCTGCCGCTGTCACCTCGTGGCCTTGGTGACTCCGGCTCGGAGGGCCACAGCTCCCTGAGTTCCCACAGCAACAGTGAAGAGCTTGCGGCCGCCGCCAAGCTGGGAAGTTTCAGCACTGCGGTGGAGGAACTGGCGCGGCGGCCTGGCGAGCTGGCGCGGCGGCAGATGTCACTGACTGAGAAGGGTGGGCAGCCCACCGTGCCTCGGCAGAACAGTGCTGGTCCCCAGCGGAGGATTGACCAGCCGCCGCCCCCACCGCCACCCCCACCTCCTGCCCCCCGAGGCCGGACACCCCCCACTCTGCTGAGCACCCTGCAGTACCCCCGACCCTCAAGTGGAACCCTGGCATCAGCTTCACCCGACTGGGCTGGTCCTGGAGCCCGGCTGCGGCAGCAGTCCTCCTCCTCCAAAGGGGACAGCCCAGAGCTGAAGCCGCGTGCAGTGCACAAGCAGGTCAGTGCTGCGGGTCAGTAGGGGGGCGGGGCTCTCCACACCCAGGCATCGCCCATGGCATGTGCCCCATGGTCATTTCACTCGCACTCAGCTGCCATCCCGTGCTAAGTGACGTCATATCTAGCCCCATCCACTTGCCTGCCACCTGAACCTGCCCTCTCCCCGTGGAGTCCAGGGTGCCACATCGTGCGGAATGCCAAGTCCAGTGCCCAAGGACAAACTAGAGTCAAAAGGCACGGAATAGGGCTCCGTTCGTCTCCAGTTCCCTGCTTGTTACAACCCCACCCAGTGCCAGAGGCTCTGCCTTCATCTGGGCAAATTCTCCCTCCCCTAGTGCTCACACAGAGGCGGGACAGCTCTGCCACCCAAAGACTAGTCAGTACATAGGTAGTTGTGTTTTAGGTTGGCCTCCCAGCCCAGCACCAGATACCCTCAGCCTGGCCCACCATGGTGCCCCCAGTGGTAGTGCAGTGCTTCGGAGCCCCCTGGGTTCTTGACTGCCCAGGTCTAGAAGGCATATTTCCCAGGGAGATGCTCAGGCAACTGGAGATCCCCCTCTTGCCGTCATGCCTCTGAGCCACCTGTCCCTGTGGCTTAGCTGATGCCAGTCCCTGCCCCTCTCTGCCCCCTTCACCCCCCGCCTCCCTATAGCCCCTCACAGCTATGTTTCATTGTAGGGCCCTTCACCCGTGAGCCCCAATGCCCTGGACCGCACAGCCGCTTGGCTCTTGACTATGAACGCGCAGTTGTTAGAAGACGAGGGCCTGGGCCCAGACCCCCCCCACAGGGATAGGCTAAGGAGTAAGGAGGAGCTCAGCCAAGCAGAAAAGGTAAAGGTGGACCCGGGCTGGGTGGGCAGGGAGGGCTGCCCCCTGCAGCACTGACAGGAGTGTCCTCTTGAGAGCCCTGAACAAGGGAATGCTGCTTGTTCTGCCAGTGGGCGGTCCTTTCCCACCCTCTGCCACATGGGAGGAGAGCAGCCAGTGGAATCTGGAAGAAACGCAGCTAGAGGAATTTAACTTAGACCTAAGGTTTCCAGTATAGGCTGCACGTCAGAGTTCCCTAGAAATAATACTGGGTTTAGAGACCTGGTAGTTGAAATGTGGGAGGGCCCCTTACCCTGGGGACTAAGTCAGCTGAGCTGCTGAAGATCCGGGGCTGAAGGACTGTATGCTGAGGGAGCCCAGAGACCCTGGGGACCTCAGACAAGAAGAGGTAGAGATAGGGGGTCTCCAGGACAGCTGGAAAGCCATCTCTCTCAGGTTCTGTCACCAGCTTTATGCCTGCCCAAGGCCTGGCCCTTCTCAGTTGAGGTCTTTCCCCAGGGTTTGGGAGAAAGAGCCGGTACCAGGATGAGGTTGCCAGTGGGATGGGATGTTTACTTCCTCCCAAGGGAACAAAAATGGTTCTAAAAAATCCAAACCTCAGATTCCCCCTAACCCCCCTCCCCCGCAACACACCTCCAGCATTTGGTACAGCCATGGAGCCCTTTAACTATCATATCAAATCTTCCACTGTGGCAGCTGCACTGGGTCTCTGGGTAGTCCGTGTCGCCCCCAAGGAGGCCAGAGCCCCATAGATGGAGGAGCCAGCGCTCAGCTGTCTGGAATGCCCGTCCTCTTTCTGTACTGTTTCCGCACTCTCACCCCAGGAGAGCTGTCGTGGCCCTCAAGCAGGCCCCAAGGTCAGGGCGGCAGTGCTCCCTCTTCCCGCTGCTGGGTGAGGCCCATCTTCATGCTGCATTCGCCACCCCTTTGGTCCACTGCGTTCACCTGCTTCTACCATAGTGGCGTGAAGGGGACCAGGCAGAGGAGATGTCTCTCAGTGCTCTAGAGCCAGAGCTTGTTGTGGAATGAGAAGCCTCACCCCGGGCTTCCTGCCGCCCTCAGTCCTGTGTCCTCATGTGTTTGGCTGTTGCTTCCTGGTTTGCCCTGCCTTCATCCTGTGCCCGAGCATCTTCCTGGCACAGTTCCTCTTGCCTTCTCACACCTCCCTTCTTCTGAGAGGCTGAGTCAGACCCCGTCCTGAGACCTGAGGTCTGAACTACCTTGCCTCTCACTGCTTCCATGTTCTTTTCCCTGTCTCTGTACCAGTGCCCTCCTGGTCACCCTGGTGTCAGGGTCATAAAGAAATTAGGAGGCAAGGGTCTCATCCTGATGGTCAGTCACCCCTGTGACTTGGTCATCTCATCAGGGCCTCAGTTTCCCTTACGCAGAGGCCCCACCTCAGTGTCATCAGTGTCCCTCATTCATCCCAGACTTTTTGAGTCTTTATTTTGAAAAGTTCAAGGCCTTCACTCCTGAGCTTTGGTTTGACCCTTCATCCACTTTGTGGCTAAGTGGAGACGCCCGGCACGGGGACAGGCTCAAGTCTCATCTCAGCGGCTGAGCTGTTCCCTGTCAGTTGGGCTTCCTCAAACCCTGTGCCTCACACAGGCTGACAAGACTGTCCTCTTTGTCTGGGTGCTGTGCCCATGGCACGCTGCCCTCCTGGCAGGACCTGGCAGTGCTGCAGGACAAGCTGCGAATCTCCACCAAGAAGCTGGAGGAATATGAGACCCTGTTCAAGTGCCAGGAGGAGACAACACAGAAACTGGTGCTGGAGTACCAGGCCCGACTGGAGGAGGGTGAGGAGCGGCTGCGGCGGCAGCAGGAAGATAAGGACATCCAGATGAAGGGCATTATCAGCAGGTGAGGAGCGCTGTCGGCTGCCCTCATAATGCCTCTGGACAGTGGACAAGCCTCACGACCCCTGACCCAGGGACATGGCTGACCACTAAAGGCTGAGAGCAGGAAAGTCGATGTCCTTGGCTGTGGGACAAGTGAGCATGTAACTACCACGCAACCCCCACCCCCCACATGGTGCGCTCTTGCCTGCTGGTAAAGTGCAGAATAGGAGTTGGCAGGAATGAGGCCAGACCAGCCAGGGCCGACTTCTGGAGGGCCTGGGGCATCTGCAAAGAGTCAGGGTGTCTTGGTAAGCTCTGAGAAGAGTTTGGAAACTAGATTTAGGGTACCAGGAAACATGATAAAGACCCCATTTGTGGTAAGCAAAATGAAAATTTCAGTTACATTCTGTGGGTGAAGGTGGGAGGTGAAGGATAAAGACTGATCCCAGATTCCTACCAAGAGCCAGCCGTGGTAGAGGAACTTTTTCGGTGGGATGAAGGAGGGTAGACAGTGTCAGTTTGAATATGTAGGTTTCAAGGTGCCTGGATTTTTGGGGTGGTGGGTTCTGGAGGGCAGTTTGTTTAAGTGATACTCATCTTTGTGAAGGCTTACGTCAGGTCCCATGTTGACTCCCCGTTTCTTTGTGGCAGTCTGTGGTAGGGGAGACATGTTTGTCCTCAGAACATGCAGACAGGGTGCAGCCCAGGCGTGGCATGTAGGCAGCCCACAAGGCCTGATTCCCGGATTTACCTCCTTACATAGTAGGGATACTGACATAGGAGAAGTGACGACAGGGGTTTGCAGCTTGGGTATTTGCATGGTCTGTGGCCCTCTCACCTGGACTGAGCGAGGAAGTGCAGCAGCCAAAGGTCTCGCGTTAGCTTCACGCTGTGTCCTCGGCATGAGCCCTCGTGAGTCCCTCCAGGGTAAACGGCCTGCTCTTCTGCTCTCTTCCTGTTAATTTGCTTTACTTGTAGCTTTGATCATATAAAACAGCTTTCTATTTTTATTTTTTGTTGGTTTGTTTTTTCTTTTGAGATAGGGTCTCACCCTTTTGTTCATGCTGGTCCTGAACTCATTGGTGTAGCCCAGGCTGGTTTTGGACCCAGGACAATCTGCCTGCCTCAGCCTCCCTAGTGCTGGGATTACAGGCCTGCACCACCTTGCCCAGCTTTTAAAACGGTTAACTAGCAGAACAGAGATGACTAGAAGCCTAGTGTTTCCCTGACCTTCAGCTCTGCCTTTGGCTCTCATCCTGCGTGTGGTTCCAAGACAGAAACATTTTTCAGCGTAACTCCTTCTCGTATCTGGTCTCCCAGAGGCATGTGCTCTCCTGAATTCAATGATTTACTAACACAGTTATTTCTTCTGTTAACTATCCTGGTATGTGTCCTCCCTAATGTAAATGTCAGGTTAATTTGGTTGATAGTGTTTATCAGGTTATATACTTTTCTGTCTACTGTGTTCTTTAAAGTATTGAGAAGAGAATGTTGCAATATCTAATAATAATTATAGATTCTATTTCTCTTATTTCTGAGTCTTGCCTTACTTGCATTAATTTCTGTTCTTAGGTCCCTGTACTTTTAGGATTATTGTATACCATTGACAAGGTGACTCTTTTATTATCAAATCACCTTACTGCCCCCAATATTTGGGATAGAATCCAGGGTCTTCAAACTGAGCTACATCCCCAGTCCTTTTTTAATTTTTAAATTTTGAGACAGGGTCTTGCTAAGCAGGACCCAGGCTGGGGCTCAAACTTGTATCCCTCCTGCTTCAGCCTCCTAGAGTGCCAGGATTGTAGATGTGTGCCGCCACACCCTTCTAAAATGGGCTTTTTTGTCCTATGATATTCTTGGCTCTCAAATCTATGGTGTCTGGTATTAACATAGCCACCCTGTCTTTCTTTTGGTTCGAATTAGTGTGGTATGTCTTTTTTCATCCTTATACTTTTAACCCATTAATCCACTGAAGTTACCACAACAAAATACCTTAGCCTGAGTTAGTTTATACAACAGGATACTAGTACTTACGGTTGAAAAATCTGGAGTGTCAAAAATCAAGATGCCAGCTTGATTTAGTGTCTGGTGAGGGCTCTCTCTTTCATAAATGCTATCCTATTACAGCATTCTTTGGTGGCAGAGAGGTTAACAGGCTCTGGCCTCTTTTGAAAAGACACTAATCTCATTCATGAGAACAGAGACCTTTATGACCAAATTACCTCCCAGAGGCCCCACCTGTTAATACCATCATTTTGGGGGTTAAATGTCAATGTACAAATTTTGCAGAGAACACAAACATTCAGACCATAGTGTCTAGCTACATAGATAAAAGGAGCTCTTGTCCCTTATTGTTTTGTCTGATTTTATCTAATCTATTTTTGCCTTTTAATTTGGGTGTTTAGATCATTTATACTTAATGTAATTATTAGTATGACTATGTTTAAATCTATTATTTTGCTTTTTGTTTCCTTCTTGTAGCATCTTGGGTTTTTCCTGCCTTCTTTTGAATGGTATTGTTCTTATGACTCCATGGTATCACTTTTACTGGCTTATTAGTTATATCTCCCTGCTGCTCTGGGGAAGAAACTGGCAAGGTTCTTGAAAGGGGCAGATAATAAGTAAGTGTTTTCAGGCATTGCATGCCGTGTGATCTCACCACGGCACTTCATTTCTGTTGATACAGCAAAACTATTTGTGTGGTATTGGCTATTTACAAAAATAGGCAGCGGGCTTGATTTGACTTTCAGGCTATTGTGACAGGGACTGTTTCATTGTCTTTATTTTCTATACTTACCTTATCTTTTCTGTGGCTGTTTTTAAGACATTTTTCTTGGATACCAAAATCAAATCAAAGTGAATCAAAGACCTAGATACTAAAACCAAAACACTGAACCTTCTGGAAGACAATTGAAGCAAAAAATCTAAAAGGTGTAGGCAAAGACTTTCTTAATACAATACCCATAGCAAAGGAAATAACCCCTGAACTAACAAATGGGGATCATCTCAAATTAAAAAGTTTCTGCATAGCTGTAGGGGGTCTCTGTCCAGCAGGAACACCCAGAACAGTTGAGGAGGGGTCAGACGCCAGAGAAACCACTCCAGAGACTTGTTTTGGTGAATGCAGTCAGATTTATTAAGGAAGTGTAGCGCTTATATAGACTACAACAATGCAGAAGACATCTTGGGCCAATCGGTGAGGGAGACTCAAAACCTTTTCTTTTATGTCCTCAGCCAGCGGGTCACCCGGAAGGAGGGTGGGCCCGCCAACTAGCAGTTTGTCACTAGATGAGGGGCCATGAGGCCCGCCTCAGACACCATCTGTGGAGAAGCCTGCTTACACCATAGTGTCCTGGACATGTGCTAGATAGGCCTCAACCCAGCCTGCATCCCCTGCACATAGCAAAAGAAATTATCAGCCGAGTAAAGAAAGAACTGACAGAATAAGAAACAATATTCACCACCTGCACCTCAGATAGAAGGCTTATAGCTAGAATATACAAGGAACTGAGGAAAAATAGACCCCTCAGAATCCAAGACCTGATTGAGAAATGGGCAACAGAAATGAACAGGCAGTTCTCAGATGAAGAAGTTCAAATGGCCAGTCAGTACATGAAAAGATGTTCAACATCCCTAGCCATTAGAGAAATGTAAACTGAGACATCGCTAAGGTACCATCTAACCCCAGAGAGATTGGCATATATCAAGAACTCAAATAGCAATCAGTGCTGGCAAGGCTGTGGGGTAAAAGGAACCCTCCCGCACTGCTGGTGGGAGTGTAAACTGGTACAACCACTATGGCAAGCAGTATGGGGGGTTCCTCACAAGAAATAAATATCCCCTTGAATCCAGCATTACCACTTCTGGGTATTTTTCTGAAAGAGTTAAAAGTATCGAAGTGAGTCAGATACAGAATGTTAAATATCGAATGGTTTCTCTAATATGAGAAATCCAGATCACAGTCACTTCATAGAACTAGGAGGAGGACTATGGGAACTAATGGGGAAGGGGCGTATGTGGGAGGGTCAGAGGGGAGAGGAGAGGGGTTTATAATTTTGCTGGGGTATATATGTACACAAAACATTCAAGTTCAGTGTAAATATCATCTATATGTGCATATATATGTATATAAAAATCAATAAAATGGGAAAAAATTTCTTGAGCTTGGAATGTAGCTCTGATGTAGAGTGCTTGCCTAGCGTGCACTTACCACACAAAAAATAAAAAAATTTTTTTTTCTTCAGTTCTGGTTTTCAGCAGTTTATCCCATTAGTCCTTGGGGTGGTTTTCTTGGGTTTCTTAGATTTGTAGATGTCTTGTCCGTCCTCCATTTCTTTTCCTAGGACTTCCGTCACACCAAGTTAAATTCCTTTATATTGTCTCACATTTTACTGATGATTTGTTTTCATTTTTTGTTTTATCTATTCACACTCCTCAGATTTGCTACTTATTTTTATCTAGTAATTTTTACTTTAAACATTGTATTTTTCACCTCTAGAATTATATTTTGATTTAAATCCCATCCATGTTTTCCTCAGCCTGCTCTTTTATCTTCTGTTTTCTTTTACATGTAAAATGTATGTATAATAGTTGTTTTAACATGTGCTTGTCTACTGATGCTATCACCTGTGACATGAGTCTGTTTTTACTTACTAGTGTTTCCTCCTGGCTGTGGGTTTTTACTTTCCTACTTCTCTATATAATTGATAACTTTGGGTTGGGTGCTAGATGTTTTGTGTTTGTTTAAATACCTGTGGAATCTGTTTGGGAATATAGTAAGGATACTTGGAATCAGAGTAGTCCTTGTGAGGTTCACTTTGAAGCTTTGATAGGGTAGGGTTTGTGGCGCTTAGTCTAGCCCCAATTTGGCTTGCACCATTAAGGCAGCACCTTCTAGTGAGTCCCCTTGATGCTCATGTTAGTGTATCTTTCCACTGAAGCTGGCGTAGGAACATGAGCTATTCCTCAGATTGTTATGCATATCCCTGCTCAGTATGCGTATGCATATGTTAGGAACAGTACTGGTATTTATCCAGACTCAAAGGCCCCTCTTTGAGAAGTAAGTTGGGCTTATCTCTGCATGGTCTGACCTGTAGATCCTGCTCCTGGACTTTTCTTGACCCCACTGTGTCTCTTCTACATAGTGATATTGTAACATCCCTCCTCTACCCCTCAGCTATGGGGAGAGTCGTGCTGTTGATTTCCTCTCACTTGGAGTCATTGTCTCAGGCTGCCTGTCCAGGGTCTGAAACCATTGTTTAGATCTGGTTTCCTCATTGTTTACTTGGGCTTCTTGTTGTTTTGTTTTGTTGGCTTTTTTGAGACATGGCCTCGCTGTATAATCCAGGCTGGTCCTGAACTCACTGTGTGGCCTAGGCTGGCCTTGAACATGAGGTAATCCTCCTGCCTCAGTTGAGTATAAATCCAGTCTCTCTCAAATGCAGTTCCCTTCATTGGTACCACCTAAGCCTTGCCTTCTGAAAGCTTTTCTCAATGTCTTACCTTCTGGGAGCAGGGACCCTTGTGGCATGCCATGCCTTCCTCCTGCTCAGTGATTCCCTGACCCATTGGCCATTGGCACCTCATAGCAGCCACGTAGGTGCCTGTGTGATCACTGTGAGTGGCCTTGGCTGGAGAGGCTGAGAGAGAGGGGATGGAAACAAGGCCTGGGAACAGACGGACTCCTGAGAAAAGTGTTGAGTGGTGAGAGCAGAGGCTGAAGCCAGCAGAGCCCGTGCATCTCTCAAGTCCTGGAACACACAGGACCAGACTTACACAGAACCTGGCAGACAGACAGACCCAGAAGAGTATGGGCCCAGGAGCCACAGGGTGCCGTTAGAAGGTTGGAGTGGCCCAGGCTCATGGTGCCCCAAGAGTCAGGCAAGATGGGGATAGGTGAACTCCAGCAGAGGGGCAGACAGGCAGAGCTGGAGCCCCGGAGAGGATTCTGCTCCTCCAAGCCTCTCTGCTTGCCTTGCTGAACACCTGTCCTTCAGGGTAGATGTCTGAGGCTTGAACCTCACCGCCCCAGCCCATCCCCTTCAGGAGAAGCAGCTGCTTCCTGTGTGCTGATCCTGGGACCCAGCTCCCACTCATGTGTCAGCCATGTAGGTACCAGTTACATACTTGTGTGTGGTGTTCTTGCTGCCTCTGAGCTGGAGGGAAAGGTCTGGGCCTCGCTTGTCTCAGTACCATGATTGCCCAGCACAGAGCCCACATGGTCTTTGTGAATATTGCAGGGAATGAAGGAAATTCTGAGCCTTTCAGGGCATTGATCTTCCCTCTGCACCCTGGTTCCTGTAATAGCACCACCCCTCCTTGCTAAGAGGTGGGCATTGCCACCCACCTTTGTTCCTGGTTCCTGGAAAACATCAGGAAGGGAAAAACCCCAGGGCATCTGGGGATTCAAAAATAGAGCTGAGGGGTGGAATGTGGAATAAGGAAGGAACAGATGCAGACATGCCCATTGCTGGGAACTTCTGCCCCAGCAAGTATGGGGGCCAAGTCTGGCCCAAGAAAAGGCCCTCTGCAGGCGTGATATGCTTTCCACAAGGCCCACCCCCTTCTCATCTGCTCCCTTTAGCACCAGCTTGATTGTCCCCATCTCTGGTCACAGGTTGATGTCTGTGGAAGAGGAGCTGAAGAAGGACCATGCAGAGATGCAGGCTGCTGTTGACTCCAAACAGAAGATCATTGATGCCCAGGTGGGGCCCCAACTCTGGCCCATCAGTGGGCCACAGGTGTTAGAGGATGTGGGTTGAGGAGCGAATGTCTTTGGCTTCCCTGATATCCTCAGTCATACATCGTTGCAGAAGTTGAGGAGGAATAGGAGAAAAACAGCTCCGTCGCGACAGGTCACGCCGCTGGTCCAAGTGGATTACCAGCTCCCGAGCATAGGTTGTGAAGGCAGGGCATTTGATGGATATTGTCTGTCACAAGAAACGCTGCCTTGAGCGGGGAGTGGGCAGGGCCAGGGGCTTTACAGCTGGCGGGGCAGGGGAGCAGCAGGTCTCTTGGGAAGCTCTGTAGCTTCCAAGCTGCATCAAGAGGGACTCCGACCCCTCTTCACTCACTTGTCCAGAAATAGGCCGGGCTTTGCACAGATGAAGAGCGATGACCTCTGTAGAGTCACACTTGCACATCAGCAAGGGTTCCCAACCTCGGGTGGCCGTAGACGGCAGCACTAGAGGTGCACCAGGTAGGGGGAGGAACAGGCAGCCCCCTCTCGCACCAGTGTTCCCATGCTGCGTGCATGCTGTGTCCTGGTCCTGATACACTGTCCAGCCAGTGTTTCTCCTAGGCCCCAAGGCCGTTCCTCCCTGGCAGGGTCTTCCTTGCAGCCCAGGAGCCCACACCATACTCCACTGACGCCCTCCTTGCCCACAGGAGAAGCGCATCGCCTCCCTGGATGCCGCCAATGCCCGCCTCATGAGTGCCCTGACGCAGCTGAAAGAGAGGTACAGCATGCAAGCCCGTAACGGCATCTCCCCCACCAACCCCACCAAATTGCAAATTACTGAGAACGGCGAGTTCCGAAACAGCAGCAGTTGTTAACCTGCCCAAGGAGGGTGGAGCCTGCCCCAGGAGAGGGGGACCATGGTGGCCCAGGGCAGGGTCTCGGCCAGGAAGGCACCCCCCAGCGCAGGTGGCGGAGGCCAAGGTGCTCCCCTCCCCTGCCTGCTGTCCAGGAGGCAACCACAGAGGGAGCCACGAGAGACTGCTACAGCGTGGGGCAGGTGGCCAGCTGCACCCTGTCGCTCCACCCAAGAAGCGTGTGTGGGAGTGCGGGCAGAAGAGACTGCACGCTGGGGAATTGGGCGGCCTGGTGGGAATGGGGCCTGCCAAACACGTGTCTGTTGGTTGTTGAATTTGGTGTGCCACCTTTTTCTCCTTGACCCCACCAAGTGCATGTACCCTCTCCCTCGCCAGGGAGGGAGCTGCCTGGAGTGGGGACGTGGAGGGGCCAGGAGCTACTCCTGTGGCTTCCTCTGGCCTCCTGGACCCAGGACTCTGGCTGTTAGGCCCCACCCTGGAAACTGATGGGTGGGTTGGCACTCGAGATGGTAGGAGGATACAAAGGCAGGGGTTCCATGTCTCCTGCCCACCTGCCCAGAACCTGCAGTGCATGCCACCTGTCAGAATCCTTCTGGCTGTGAGACTGAGGTGCACCTGCCCCCACCTGTCCCAGCCTCACCCCTCTACCTCCTGCCCAGCCTTCCTTGCATTGCCAAATAGACCAGCGAGGATCATGCTTTTTCTTCTGGGCCCTCGTACCTGTTGGGACAGCCCAACAACTCCCTCACCTGCCACTTGGGCCCAGCTGTTGCTCTGGGCCTCCCAGAATCCAAAGAGCTGGGTAGAGCCGGTTAGTAGCACTGTGCTTTGTAACTGCCTGCTCCGGGCCCAGTGCATCCAGGGCACCGTGACCTGTGGGGAGGGGCCAGCTGATGCTCACCCTAGAAAGGTGATCTCTCCTGTGATGGCTTCAAAGAAAAATTCTGATGCCTCAGGCCCTGAGAAGGTGGATAACTGTGACTTTTTTTCCTTTCACAGTATGCATTAGAAACAAAAGCCCGCTTGCTCGCTTGCTGGAACACAGGGGCCTTTTAAATTGAGCGTGCGCACTGCATGGGAAATAGCGGCCCTGGAGGATGTTAGACTTGCTCCCTCTCCAAGACAGCAGCAGCCTGCACCAGGCCCCGTGTGTGCAGCCGCCTCCTGCTCACCCTTCCCAGCCCCAGCCAAGGACCAGGCGCTGCAGGCAGGGGAGGGCACCCCGCAGCTGGGGCTGGCTTTCCTCAGCCTAGGCTGTTCTGTAGCCTATCTTCCCTGCCCACTGGGACGTAGACGGGCAGGAGCTTGTCTCCCTTGCCGCTTCCTCTAGTCCCATGCCCTACGGATTCCAAGCCCTGGCCCGAGTCACCTAAGGCAGGAGCTGGGGCCTTTCTTTGCCCAGGCAGCAGAGCCAGGGCTGGGCAAGCTGCACAAGCTGCTACCTCTGCCCCTGTGGCAAACACACGCCAGAGCCCCCACCAGGAAGGGTGGACGTGCTGGAGAGGTGGCCTAGAGCCACACTGCACTCTGTCCTGGGCCTGTGGACAAGCAATGGCAGCTGCTCTGGGAAGGGCTTTTAGATGTATGTAGCCTGTAATCTAGTTAAGCTGAGGTGGGAGCTGGTGGAGAGCCTGGGCCACCGTAAACGAAGGCCTCAGGCAGGAAGGAGGTGAGGCTGAGGCCCTGCCGCCACCCCTCCTGCCCGGCTCCTGTCCGCACCCTGCACCTGCGCATTTCAGAGCAGGTGGCCGCGCAGGCAGGCTCCAGTCGTGGCCTCCTCTGGTCCAGTGCCGTCCTCCCCCTGCCCGGGGAGCCCTGCTTTCCCCCACCCTGCCTTCCCTCCCACTAATGCCTGGTAGAGCGATCTCGGACTGAGCATCTCTTAGCAATACGGGGAGGCCCACAGGGCCTGGACAGGAGGTGGAGAGACCAGCCGCTGTGGTGGTGCTGGCCACCCTTGATGGGGGTTGTGAGCTCTCAGGCCGAGAGCCTTATTTACCTAGTGCAAAAACTGTAAAAGTGTACAGATTCCTCACAGATTTTTATCTTAATTGCAAGTCTGACAATTTTGTAAATGTTCTTGGTGTTTGACTGTAATGTAACTATTTCACCCAAGGGTTGTACATAGTCCTTTAGTCCTGGTGCTGCGAGGGCTGGCTGGGACCGCTGCTCTCCCAACGGTTTGTATTGTAGTTTGTAATCTAGAGAACAGTGCTGGGCAGGACGAGAAGCTTTGGGATCTGTGTGTTTGTGTCTTTCCCTGCCTGTGGCATTTATTTGTTGGCTTTGCAGTCCAGGTAGAGGCTGATGGGGACACATGCCTCAACAGGGCCAGTAAAGGGAGCTCCTGCCCAAGGCCACAGAGAACCCACACCCCAGGGCTGGCCCTTGCCTGAAGAAGGCCGGGGTTGCCAGAGGTAGGACAGTTCCTGCTGGGGAAAGACCAAGCCCTAGGACCCCCTGGCCACCAAGCCCCAGAGTGCTGCAGAAAGCTGCTCCCTCCCCTGCCAACAGAGAATCCTGACTGTTTTTGCTCAATTTCTGTGTTCAGGGTGAAGGAAACTGCCAAACTTCCTATATGAAGACTTTTCTGACTGCTGGGAAGGGGGGTTGGGAAACCAGGGCCAGAGTGCCACGTGTACCTACCTTCCCGAGCACCTGCCCTGAGGGACGCCAGTCCCTCACACCTGTCCGTCTGCGGGAGCCAGACTGTCCAGGAAAACAGCCCCTCTTTTCTACACCCTTGGCCACAAAGCCACCCCCAACCCCCCCACCATGTCCTAGCTCCCCCCTTTTGTAAGTATGTGAAAAAGAAAAATGCAAACATTGGAGTTTGGCTGGAGCTCCTTCTTCCAGCCGTGACTTTTAACCATGTAATAATGTACAGAGAAAGTTGTTGGTGTTTAAGACTCTGTGTGGCTGTGCAATTTCTGTACATTTGCAATTAGAAATATTAAAGATTTATTTAGCTATTTTAAGCCTGACTCGCCTCTCCATTCAACTGTGTCTTGGGTGATTTTAGAAGGATAACCCTAGCCCTGGGCTGATACTGTTCTACACCAAAGGACCCCACATGTGGTTCACCTTGTTGGAGTTTTGGGTGGAGGCAACCTGGGATTGCCTGCTTCTCCTCCAGGTTGGGGTCTCCGCTCCAGGGAGGAGAACAAATGATCTACCATAGACCCTCCGCTGGCTCTGTGCTTGGTAGCAAGGTCCCTGTGGTCCATGTATGTCATCGAAGATAGAATAGCTCTGTACATCCTCTGCCATAGACACCAGCTCCTGCCAAGGTGTGTAGGAAGTCCCCTCCCTTGCATTGAAATCAGGCTCTATGAGGGAAGAGATCAGGGGAAGGTAAAAATTGATCCAAAGTCACCAGCAAGTCATAGTTGAGCTGGACTAAGTATTCCGAAGCTTTGAACACCTGGAAAGGCTGGCTCGTATTCACCTGAGCCAGATACTCACAAAGTAGAACCCAGGGCCCTACACAGGGACAAAACCAGAGTCCTTTAGCTACACCCGTGACTTTGCAGTCCTGGGTACTATCTACTGTCTGTCAGTGTGTTATAACCCGTGGGGTGAGTACATGAATGGTCCAGCTCCAAGAGGGGAAGGTGTGGCCCAGCACAGACTGTCAGAAGCTGGACACACGTGACTGAATTCTGTCAGGAGCAGGGATGGGTCTGGCCAAGTTTATAGGAGAAGCCTTGGGTCTCTCTGCTGCACAGGGCTTCTGGCTCCAGCTAGGGCTAGCGTTCCTGCTGTCTAACATTTCGGGCAAGCGCCAGGACTACTGTCCCTGCCTTTGCAGCCATTGGGTTCCCTGAGGATCCCTCTCCCCGTGCCAACCACTTGCTCTGGGGTCTACCCTTGGTTGCTATCACCTCTGATCTAGAGAAATATGCAGGTAGACCTGCTTGCTAGGCTCAGCCACGGGGCCTTCCTTTCCTCAAGCCTTATTTCTCCTGCAGCAGCTCCTGCCTTCAGCCCCTTCCTGCCAGGCCTGTGGCATCCTTGCTGCCCTCCCCACCAGGCCCAGGTCCTGTGGCCCTCCTTAGCAATTCCCTTGGCAACGTCCGAGGAACACACCAGCCCCGAGTCCAGCAGCACCTGCACTCCTGTGGGGGGCTGTGTGCTGAAGGAGAAAATGAAAATCTCATTCTAGTTCACACCATGCCCCGTCTTTGCTCTCCACCCTGGATAAACCCAGCTTGGACCTCTCAGTCTCCCCAGAATCCAGGCATCCTACTGCGTGGAGAGCCCCACCTCCCCCAGTTCCACGCCAACCTAGCCACTCTAGACCTCTGAAGGAGAGAGATGGCCTGCCCCTTCCCAGGCAGTGCGGAGCCATTCCTAGGCCTCTCCTGCTGCTGCCTTAATCTCTCTTGGGCTTTCAGCCTTTGTATGTCCCCTGCCCCTGGTTTTTCCCATTACTTTCTCGAGGGCCAGGTCACCACAACCTCTTCCTCTGCTCCAAGCTGTGCTTTCTTCAGCTGGGCATCTTAAAGTATCCTGCCTACATGGGTCTGCCATCTTCTGCTTTGACCTCCAACCCAGCCTGCTGAATCCGGTGCTGCGGCCCCAGCCCAACTGGCCAGGGACTGCCAGCCCTCTTCTGGGGCAGTGCTATGCCAGTGACAAAACTGAGGGAAGCGGCAGGGAATGGGTCAGGAGACACCATTTCATACAGGGCATTTGTAACGAGGGTACAAAGGCCCCAAAGTTCTGTGGATAAACAATAGCAAGGAAAAAGCCTAAAAACTGATGAAAAATGACACCCAACTGCTGTTGAGGCTGACACAACCCCAGCATTAATTCATCACAGAACAAGGAGACCAAAATAACTAGAGGATTTTAATGAATGGTAAGGTTTAATAAACAGAGACACACATCAAGCTCTGAGAGGACACACTTTTGTTCTGATGAAAACTTGGGACATTACCCAAATTTGATTATTATATACCGAGGAAATTGCAAGCCAGATGCTCAGAGAATCTGTTCAGGCTGCAGCCTGGGCCTTGAAGCAATGAAACTAGAGATTGGTAATAAATGTTAGGAAGAAGCATTACAGGAAGTTTAAAAAATAGATACTGAATCGATAGAATTAGTTATTTTGGAGAATTAAATCTGAGTGACCATACACTTTTATTTCCTTCGCCAGACATCTCCTGACAGGAAAGGAACACAGCATCCTGTCACAAGAACTAAAGTAAGACGGGAGGGGATTAAGAGAATGTGGGAAACTGTCATGGAAGCTGAGGGAGTTGCTGGCCAACTCAGTGGAATGGAAGAAGAGACATGCTGGAACGTGCTGGTTGGCCTCAGGAGCCGCCCCCGCCCCCACGTGGTGTTGTGAGACAAAGCTGGAGCCCCAGGCTGGAAATGGGGACCAGTCCTCACCCGCTTTCCCTCCCACTCTGCATAGGCAGGAAACCAGTCCTCCCTCTTCCGGCAAAGGGCTGGACATTTCTTCTCTGGACCTGGTGTGCTCTGAACTTGGAGACACCAAGCAAAGCAGAGAGCTCTGTGAGGCACAGGGCTGACCACACGTGAGAGAGAGCCAGTTAGTAAGCCTCTGACCCTCACTGGTGCCCCCTTCCTGTCTCTACCCTTTCTACTGTTCCCCAGTGCCCCAAGCCAGGCACCCATCTCTCAAGCAGCCGAGTGGAACGTTCTTTGGAAAGTCTAGCTTCAGAAGTTGTCCCGATGCTTCCCAGTGACGAGACTGAGTTGCTGTCCCAGCACCCCAGCCATTGGCCCCCAACCACTGAGGAACACCTACCCCATGAAAGGGTTTCATCAACTAACCTGGAAAAATAGAGACAAAGTTAAGTGGAGTAAACAAACTCCAATATCCTCAGACAACAAGACCAGGATGCTATGGAAAGGAGACGAGATGGGTAGTAGGGCGGCAGACACCTGTAATCCCAGCACTCTGGGGAGCCAGTGCAGGGGGATCTCAAGTTGGAGCCCAGCCTGAGCAACTTGGACCCTGTCTCATAAATAAAAAGGGCTGGGGATAGACCTCTGTGCAAAAGCCCTGAGTTTGACCCAAGTATCAACAGAAAAGGGGACAAAGAAAGGGGGTGAGAGAGGGGAAATAGAACAACGAGATCAGAAAAGAGTTTCTGATTTTTGCAACAAAAATCCCAATACAGTAGATGGCGAAAAGACTGGCTGTGAGGCACAGGACTGTGAAGTTCTCACACACAACCAGAGCGGTGCTGATCCTGGCTGGCTGGATTTAGCCAAGAGCCCAGAGGAAAGAGGGAAGCTGAGGATCTGGATCCGGACCAAGAGGACATCGTGGAATGGTGGCTCCAGAGAGAGGAGAACTGAGGCGCCTGAAAACTACTGATGAATCTCAGTGAGAGATCCTGGTAAGAAATTGTGAAGTAATGTTGAGACCACTTGGTACCGTGATGTGCTGCTCTCCAGCTGTGTTCAAAACTAGGTAATGCCCTTTGGAGCGATGAACCCATAACCAATGGGGTGTGCAACTTTACCTGACAAAAGTCTTAGGCTAGTGAGTAACTGAACTAAATCTGGGCTTTGATTCTGTTGTATATGGCTTGGCCTCGGTTGGGCCTCAAGGGGTAACAGGCTGGTTTGGGATAGTCCTTCCTCATGTCTCATGCTAATATGTCACAGTCACAAAGTCTGAAGCCTCAGGAAATGAATAGCTGAATTAGGCCCCCTGTAAATGCCCCCAGACCCAGTGTTGAGAGACAACAGGGAGACTGGAATGAACCGGAGAGCACATACCTTCAGGAGTCCACTACTGTGGGTTTACATGCTATCCGTGCTCTGTTGACTCCTACATTTCCATACCCAGCCCCACTATTCCCGAGCTCCACATTGACAGGACCAAGTGCCCACCCGGCATGACTGCTTGGATATTTCACAACATCAAATATGAACATATTGGAAACAGATCTCTTGACTTTTATGACTCCAAAATTTAATCTTCTCAAACCCAAAAATCTGCTCCACCAACCTTCCACTGCTCAAGCCGAGTGTGGCATGTGACTTCTGGGTCTAGTCCTTTAAAAGGAATACAAAGACTTGAAATGATGTTTGTGATATATTGTGGGCAAAAGCAGCCTGTCAATCAGTATGCCCTCCTTCCTTTAGAGAATAACTAAATCCCATTGAGGACAATAAATTACGTATTATAGAAAAACTGTATTGAAACAAACACATCAATCCATGGTTAATGGCAGTTTCCTCTGGGGATTGAGACCCTGTGGGATAGTACCTTCCACTTCATATTCTTGTGTGTTGCTTGAGTATTTTACAACCAGTTTTTTATTTCTTGTTTTGATATGGAGCCATTTAAAAATGAATAAAACATATCCATATAATGAAATCCCATGCAGCCATTAAATTTGTAGCAGAAGAATAAATGGCATTGAAAGATGTTAATAATGTATTAAGTGTAAAAGCTGATAACCAAATTATATGTCCAGGAGGATTCTAGCTTAGTTTTTAAACTATAGTTGCAAAAACAGATCTGGATTAGGAGGTAGAATATTAGGCAAGAGTTTGAACTTGGGAAAGGGGGAGGCCTGGGCTTGATCTTAGTGGCTGTTGACTAGCGATGGAGTCTTTGGTAAACTGGGAAAACCCTCTCAGTCTCGGTTTCTTCTGTTGTCAGGTTGGGGTAACAGTATCTATAAAGTATAGGGAGGGCTTTGGTAAAGATTCACTGAAATAATAATTTTCACCTCTGTAGTTAGCACAGTTATTGGCTCATATGTAAATAAATGTTGCATGCTATGGGATGGATAATAATTTTTTAAAAAATAAAATAATTACTATGATTAAGGATATATACCAGGATATTAATAAAACATTGACCTAGGTATGATGAGATAATACTGATTGACTTATACCCCACCTTGCTTATCTGTATTGTGTAAGGTGTTTTTTTCTTAACATACTGGGAAGTAGCTCGGTAAACTTGCCTAGCCTACACAAGGCCCTGAATTCAATCCAAGAATGAGCCAATAGCCAGTAGCTAACATCTTTCTTTCTTTCTTTCCTTCTTTCCTTCTTTGTTTTGTACTGAGAATTACGCCCAGGGCCTTCACAACAAGCTACATCCCAGCCCATTTTCATTTCTGATTTTGAGACAGGGTCTTGCTAAGTCATCCAGGCAGGACTGAAACTTGTGATCCTCCTGCCTCAGTCTCCAAGAATGCTAGGATTATTGGCCTGGGCCACCAGACCGAGCTTAGCATCATTTTTAGAAGCAGAACATAAGAGATCTTTCCAAAGAAACAAAACTTGAATGCAGGAATCTGCTATATTTTATTGCAAAAAGGTGAGAAAGAAACTACATTTATTATGAAATAGAGGCAAAAGATAGGATTGCCTTCTTAGAGTTTCCCTGGGAATCAACTGAAAAATAGACTTTGTTCAGTAAAGTGGCTGAATATGCAATAAACATACAAAATTTAGGTTGCTTTTCTAGATAACATTCAATGGCCATTAGAAGGGAACAGATGTAATGGGGGGTTGCTGCTGGGAAAAGTGGGTGTACAGGGCCTGAAATTGGTACAACCCAATGAGGTTGTACATACAGTTCATCATTACAGACCCTTTGCCAGGGCAGAAAGACTGTCTTCTGGGCACCTCCTACAGTGCATCAGGATCTCCATCTTATTATATTATAGCTATGCTGTAGTGTCCACCAATTTTGTACTAAGACATTCACATGTTCAACATGAATGTTTAAAATTTACTGCTATCTCTGTGACTTTAATTGACTTCTTTTGGCATTTATATATCCTTGAAGCTTTTGGAGAATAAATACACCCTCCAAAAGTCTCAGCCAGGCAGAAACAAGAACAGAGGATGGTAGTCTGATATTTGCCACATCTTTCACACGAGCCAGGAACTGGTACCAGGGTTAGGAGAGGCCAGCAGCCACTCATGCGAGGCGTAGGGTCCTTACCCACAGCTCAGGAGGGACCTCTACACTTGATGGTTTCCACGTTTTTGCTGATGTGCACAGTTTGGTTCTGTGCCCACTGGATTGGACACAATTTTTTAATTTTTTGACTTGGCTCCCCAGGAATTCTGATTGAAAAGGCCTCTGGAGGGTCTCAGGAATATTTGATTTCAAAATGTTTATGAGATTTATACCTTTCATGACAAAAGGTAACAAATGGTACAACCAAGACTTGCATACAAATGTAAGATGAACATATGGTTAGCATTTTTTAACTCACTAGTTAATGAGGAAACCAGTCAGTTGTCACAACCAATTCAAAGGAGGATTCAAAGAGCCACCGCACATTTGCAGCCAGAAATGTGAGAAAACAAAACAGATGCAAAACAGATGCAAAATTCGCTGATCCAGAGACAATAATCCAGGGCTTTCCACCCAATGCGACTGATGTGTCTTCTACTTCTGGGCGCAGTGACCAGTTTTTCACACTTACAGAGCTACGAGGTACCTCGAGGATAAGGAAGAGCAAGATGTGGATTCAGGAGACTCAGTTATCCTTTTTTCCTATTTTGAAGTCTTTCACAGATTTTCCTGAAACCTGTTTTAAAACGCACACATGCACACACATACACGTACAGTTAAAAGGAATTCCTGTAGGCACAAATTCCATCCTCTAAAGATATCTGTTGTTCAGTTGATTAGGGTTCTCACACACTGTATTTGTGCCCATCCAAACTAATGTTTTCAAGACTAGAGCCAAGTCACATTACATGCCAATCAGTAGTTTGCTTTTTTTCCCATGGCAGGAGATCGTGGACACAATTCATTAGTGATACGACTTTGGGATTTTTTCATTGTCCTTTTCCTTTTATAAACGATTGTATTTACACATACAATATCAAGCCTTAGAAGCTGGAGGTTTTTTAAAATTTTTGACTTGGAAATAATTTCAAACTTATAGATGAGTTACTAAAGTCAACTAAAATCAACCACGTGCCTTTTATCCAGAGTCTCCTATCAGTATTTCCCCTTGTTTGCCTCGTCATTTGCTCTCTCTCTCTCTCTCTCTCTCTCTCTCTGCCTGTCTATTCTATGCACAGTCACTCACTCACATCTTTTAAATGAACTCCTTGAAGAAAAGTTACACCTGTTGCCCCACCCGGTGCCTAAATACTTCAGTAGCGTGAGTCTATGAGACCAGGGGCAACCTTACACAGCCGCAGTGTGGGTGTCGGCTTCATCAGCTTAATTGAACACTGCTACTCTGTTCCACTGTTAACATTCACATTCCAGTTCTCTCAGCTGACTCCGTAATGTCCTTCGATAGTCTTTTTTTTTTTTTTTCGCCTCCAGTACCGGATGCATCCTAGGGTCAGAGGTCATATTTGCTCATCATGTCTCTTAAGCCTCTTTTAATCTCACACATCTTCATTGCCTTGTTTGGTCTTTCATGGCATTGACGTTTAGGAAGAACACAACCAACAACACCCGTCACCTCCTCCTCTCTCTGCCACCTCCTCCCCCTACTTTTTTTTTTTTAACAGAAGTGGAATTTGGCGTTTATCTGTGTTTCCTTGCAGCTAGTTTCTGCTTGTTCATTCTTGGCCAGGACACCGCATGGAGCATACTGGGCCCTTCGGAGAATGGCACATTTGGAGGCACAAGATGCTACCCATCCTTCATTGGTGATATTAATTTCTATTAATTTTGATCTTCTGATTACAGTGTTGTCCAACTTCTCTGCTGCACAGTTGCTGTTTTTGATTTGCAACTAATAAGCAGTACGTAGAGCAGCACTTAGAGGCCATGAGAACTTTCTCATCAAAATGTCCCTGGGGTTTAGCAACCATGTGAGTGTTGCTTGATTGATCCTATTGTTGCAAAAGATGATTTTCTACCTCTGATCCCCCTACCTTTCTCTCTCTCTCTCTCTCTCTCTCTCTCTCTCTCTCTCTCTCTCTCTTTCTCTCTCTCTCTGTGTGTGTGTGTGTGTGTGTGTGTGTGTGTGTGTGTGTGTGTATACACTGGAGCCTGCAGCCTTCACACTGAAGAACATCCCTAGACCTTTTTCTAGTTTTGATTTTGAGACAAGCTGTTGATAAGTCACCAAGTTGCCCAGGCTGGGCTCAGACTCACAAACTCACAAGCTTCCTGCCTCAGCCTCCTAGAGTCCTGGGGTTACCTTTGCACCCTGTTGAGTCTCTACCTTCCCATTTGACCCTCACAATTCTAGTGTCAGCAAAGTTCCTCCCCCTCCATGGGCTAATTTATTTACTATTGATAAAGACTCCTAAATTTTTATTGGTAAGGCTTTATAATTTGATACTGTACTTAAGTATTTGTCAGTGTCAGATGTGGCCCCTGTGGGCCCTGTATCTTCTCATAGGCCCAGTGCTTTTGAAGATGTCCTTACTTTCTGGCCTAACAAGATATTCTGGCTTATCTTGTACCTACCTTGCCCCTTCCTGGAATTTGTAGTTTCTCTGAGGAGCTCTAGGAATTTAAGGAATAGAATGACAGGTCACGATCTGAGAGGCTTTAGAATATTTTCCTTGTAGACTTTTTCAGCAGACACACATACATGATTAATACAGACACGTACACATGGACATATACCGACAGTGTATATGCATTTCAGAAATCATGAGCTTGTCCCTACACCTGCAAACCCATGGGCTTGAAACTCAACAGGTACCCTCAGGTGGCTCCCACGTCAAGGAAGGAAGGAGGGGGACTGAACCTGGAGGAGAGAGGAGGGGCTGTTCCTCACTTCTGCCCCCTCCTGAGCAGTGTACCCCATGAGCCCACCAAACTGCAAGGAAAATTCACAGGGAGATAGATTCCTTCTGGGACTGTCACTTTCACAGAGCATTGGCGAGTCTGTCTTGCTTCCGTTGAGCCCTGAGTTATACGTATTGTGTCAGAAATGCAGAAGCCCCTTGTGGGTCTCAAGTGGATATTGGAGTGACTAGACAGATGTTCCATCATGAAACCAGACTGTTCTGCTCAAAGCTAGGGACCTGGAACCATCTTTCACCGTTGCCCGCTAAAAACCAATGCACATGACGCCAAAGTCGCAATGCGTCCCTGTGCTAGTACACCAGCTTGAAGAATTAGCCAAGAGAAAGGCAAAAGACCAACAATAAGAAAGCTGAAAAAATGAGGCAATCATCCCAGAAGAAAAACAGGCAAAATTGCAAGCTGAAAAAGAACTAGAAAGAGACAAAAAGTAAGCAAGAGTACGGCCATCCCCGTTCACAGCTCAAAAGAAGCTAATGAAAATCACATTTTTTCTTGTTTGTCCAACAGTGCTTGGGTAATAGAAATGGAAAATGAATCACCCCAGTTGAGAAAAGTATACAAGATACATGAGAAAGTGTAGGTGCTGGGTCATATCAGATTGTCACTATTGATTCCTTCATTTTACCCACTATCAGGCAGAGCCACCACGTGTATTTAGCGTGGTGTGCTCAGCATCTCTCATGATGCTTGGCACATAGTTGGCGTGCACATCTCAGGCTGTGCATTCATGGATTCGATCATCAAATATTCAAGATATTTGAAAAATATGTCTTTACTGAACATATACAGACGTGTCTTCTAGTCATTATTCCCTAAATAACGTAGCATAACGATTATTTCCAGAGTATTCACACTGCATTAGGTATTATAGGTAACCTAGAGATCATGTAAAGCAGGAGTCCCTATCCCCTGGGCCAAGGACCGCTACCAGTGTGGTCCTTGGCCTTGGAGAGACCAGCCCTCCAGGACAGATGGGTGCCACTTGGCAGGTTCTAAGCTGCTGCTGATTGGACAGGAGGCAAGCTTTGTTCCCCTGGCCCTCGGGAGAAGGATGTGTAATTAAACCATCTCTTGTGTCACAAAGAGTTGGAGACCCCTGAAGAGCACAAGAGGCTATGCACAGGTTATGTGCAGACACGGCATCATTTTCTATAAAGAACTTGAGCGTCCTCAAATCTGGATATCTGCAGGGTGTGTGGGAACCAGTCCACCTTGGACACTGAAGGACAACCGTGCTAGCTGCGGCAGAGTTCCTGTGTTGGTGTGCACAGGGGAATCACGTGTGTGTCTGTGTGGTGTCTCCTTGTGGAGTCTGTCCACGTGTGGCATGTTTACTAATGTAGGGACATGTCCTGATTCAGTGTAGGGAGAGGGGTGATAGGGGTGGCATGTCCCATGCTGAAGGCAGCAGCCCAGGCCTGTCACTCCCGGGAGGCGCAGCACAGCGGCTGCCCTGTGGTGTGGCAAGGTCATGGGCCTCAGGGGCTGAGTCCTGGCTGGCAAGGCCTATCCTGTGGCCGGCTGGGGGTCCTGGGGCCAGGGGCGGCAGTGGGTAATGAATGAGTGGGAAGTGGGGCGGGAGGACGGTGCGATGCCCAGATGGAGGTCCCAGGCTCCGACCTGGCCTCACCATCCTCTGCCACGCCCCTCCTCTTCCTCTAAGCTGCAGCAGGGACGGGTTCAAGATCTTCGTGCTCCTGTTTCCCGGGTGGAGGCTTGAGGGGAAAGAAAGAAAGGTCCTCGGACGAGGCGGGGCCGCGTGTTCATTACAGGAAAGCGAGCGGCGCATGCTAATAAATCAGCGCAGATTCCGGAGCAGCACGGGGTCTCCGTGGAATCCAATATGACATGCTTCAGGCGGTGGGCGGGCAGGCTGGGGCTGGGTGCCACGTGACCCGCCTTCCCGGGGGCGGGAGGCGAAGCTGAAGAGTGGCCCAGATTTATTTTCCGGGACGGGGCACGTTCCTGCCCGTGGGTGTGCGGGGGAGATGACAAATTATGAAAACAGGTATTTGTGAGCTGGGCGGGAGGAGACGGGGACTCCCGCCGCCCGGGGCCTGGGCGGAAGCCTCTGGCCCGGCTCCGGGGCCTGCGGCTGGCTGGTCCTCAGCCCCATCCAGCCTGTAGGTTTTGCTGCCCCGCTCCCGGCCGGAGCAGCAGCCTCCGCATCTAGCAAGACTTCCCTCCCTTGTCTATCGGTCCCCCACCTGCTCCCATTCATTGCTGGGGACTCTGCCTCCTATGCACTGGGCCACGTTCCAGGTGCTAAATACCAGAGAGACGTCCTTTATTTTGCCCCCTAAAAATACCTGGAGTCTGAGCCCTTCATCTTGAGAGCCACAGCCGGGTTGTGTCCCCTCCACCAGGCCCGCTCTTGCTCCACTCAGAACGGAAACTCTGTTAATCTTTAAAAGCACGGCCCTATATCACATTGTGGTATAGTTTTAACTTTGTTTTATTGTAGCAATTCACTCATTAGGTCACTGATGAAAATTTATCCTAAGAAAACTGATTGATGTAAAGATAACCCTGTGAATGTACAAACAAGCACCTTCCAGTATTCAGCTAAGGCATTTGAAATTTAACATTTTTTTTCTTTCTTCCCAAATTTACTAGTCTTTTGAACTATATGCTTGTAGTTATTTTCTAATGTGAACTGGTGGGCAAGGCCAGGTTTAAGAATAGCAACAAAGATAGAGCAAAATATAGAAAAAAAAAACTTTTGGTAAATATCCCAATGAAGAGATTGGTTGGATTCAGAGAAGAGGCGTCAAGATTTAACTACTGCGACCCATTCGAGGAATAGGAAGCTGAGTTAGAGTGGTGACTTAAGTGAAATGACGTAGGTGCGGAAGATTGATATGTTAAGTACTGTATGGGGTCTCTGACTTGGAAAACCCAGAACACAGACATTCTTTGGAACCTTATGAAGTGATAGCTGGAGCCGGGGGAAGGGACAGGGAGGGGGTGGGAGGAGCAAAAACGGGAAGGGATTGCAAAGTTGATATGATATATATGTGCATGAAATACCCAAATTCATTGTAAACACTATGTATTACACATGTATATTAATAAAAATAGTGGGGAAAAAAAGCAGCCCTGACGGGACCGTCCGCCAAACGCGCTCCAGCCGCAAGGAGGAACCCTTCCCCGCGGGCTGCGGGGCGCAGCCTTTCTCCCACAGACCAGTGCGGCCTGGGCCCTCCTCCTCACCTTCCCCCAGAGCTCCAGGGCTCCTGCTCTGTGCCCTGGGTGGTTCCTCAGCAAGAGCATCTTTGGCCTTTTGGGTGCAGGCATGCAGGGGCACGATCTGGGCATGCCCACACAGTTGTGTCTCAAAACGGGTGTGAGCTGGCACCGGAGGCACGCTGGGTGGTGACTGAAGGGGAGGAGGTCAGCAGGTGGGGCCGCTGCAGAAGCCTCAGCCCTGGGTGAGGCCAAAGCGGCCGCCAGGTGTAGGGAGAGGACTTGGATCTGCTCCTCAGAGCCCCGGGAAACTGCGAAGCTGGAAGAGCCCTCATGTCACTCACAGTTTTAAGGATCCCCAGGATACAGGGGAGGGGTTAAAGGTGAGTCAGCGGCCCCGAGGTGGGCAAAGGCGAAGGTGGACCTGCAGGTGCCTGGGGGTGACGGGGACAGGAAGGAGGGCTGCCGGCACATTCCGTTTGCGGAAGTGGACTGGGGCATGGGATCCGGCACTGTAGGGAAGTAGCTGGTCTAGGGCCTGGGACCCATTGGCCCCTGCTGACTGGGGGGCTCCCTGGCCACTGGGCCCCGGGCAGTCTCAATGGCAGGGCTGTTTGTGTCCGCTGGGTGGGAGCCTGCGATGCCCGGGAAGAAGGGACAGAGAAGTGGCAGGACATTGTTTCTCCTGACTCTCCACTGCAGGTGGCGGAGTAGACCATGAGTACCTGGGAGGACTGGTGTGTTACCCAAATTTACATTTTACATTGTAAGTGTATGGACGTGTACTAACACACACACACACATACATGCGCGCGCGCTGCGGGGAAGATTCTGGACCTTCCCCTCCACCCTGGTGCGCGTGGGGTTCGGCTGCCCGTGGTGCCTTCATCTGTGCACGTTGTCACCTGCTGCTGCACTCACTCACGGCACGCTCATTTTCCAGCAGCCCCTCTGCCCTGGGTGTAGGACTCCGACTCAGCAGACCACGGCCCTGTCCTGGAAGGTGCATAGTAGAGAAAGTCACCCAGAACTGTTGCTGCCAGGACCCCAGGGCAGGGGCAGCCGGCCCTGGAGGTCGGGCAACCTTGCAGAGGAGGTGAGTTGGGAGCTCTTTGGGTCCACAGGAGTGGGGGGGTTTGGGGGACGTGGGAAACACATGGATCTTCCCTAGAGATGGGGGAGCAAGGGTGTCTGGGATGGCAGAGTGGGGACGGGGAGGCGGGGTTATGGGAGCTCTGCAGCGCTGCCCCGCGGGTCCCTTATAGAGGATGCAGCTTAGGTTCTTCGCAGTGGTCCCCTGTGGGAAGGACAACCTCGGAGGCTTCGGGTGCTGGCCGCACAGATCAGCAGTGGGGGAAGCTGGCCCCAGATGGGAAGGGCCTCCTCAAACTAGGCGACAGTCAGGCTGGATCCTGCAGTCTTCACAAGGGTGGCACGGCCAGCTCTGCAGTTCAGAAAGCCCACCTGGGCTGCCTCAGAAGCAGAGCCGGAGGCTGCAGGTAATGAGTGACCCAGATTGAATACAGGTCTGGCAGACCTGGGACGAAAGGCTAATTCTTTTTGTTTGCAAAGAGATGCTACAGATCAACAAGGAGATCAGTAGATATGTGAATGAGGAGCTTGCGTAGCCAGGTGGTAGGAAAGGAAACGCTTTTCCACATGCGGGATCTCGGCCGCATTCCTAACATGAGAAGTGAAAATTAAATCTCCAATGAGGTGATGCGATGTTTTCCATCTGTCAATTGGCAAAACTGTTCTGACGTCATGGGGGCGGGGCGATCACAGGAGGGGGCGGGGATGAGAGGGTAAGGAGTGGCAGGGGAAGGTGGGGGGAGACAGCGGGGGGAGAGAGGGAAGGGGAAGAGAGAATAGGGAGAGGAAGGAAAGGATTGCAGGGAAAGGAAGAAGAGAGTTGGGGGAGGGGGTAGGAGGAGGCTGGCTGGGTCACATACTGTTGGTGGGACTTTGGAGCACAACTGAGTTACACTGACTACAATTTAAAATGCATATACCCATTGACCTAGTAATTCAGCTTCCAGGCTATACTGTCCATGCACATAAAGACACGAAGACAAGAACTGTCCCTGTAACACTTTCATAGTAGCAAAAAACAAACAAAAAACCCAGAAAACCAAACTGAAAACAATCAAAAATACAGATTTAGTGAATTGCAATGTCATAATGGAATGCCACGATATTATGAAAACAGGAGGCCAACCCAGGCTTACCTCCTGAAACTGGGCCCAGAGAAGCATATCTGGTAAAAAAAAAAAAAAAAAAAGCCGAGTGCAGGCCAGGGTGGAGTCCTAGGGAAAAGGACACGCGCCACACATCTGTAAGAATTCTTTTATTTGTGCAAACCATCTCTGAAAGGACACACAACATCCACAAACAAGAGTTGCCGCTGAGGACAGAGCTGGAGACCTGAGGGACAGGGTGAGAGGAAGAACACTTGAAACTGTAAACCTTTTTGAGTTGTTTTTGTTTGTTTTAACCATATGTGTGCATTGATACTGCGTGCGCATGCTTGCATGTACCTGCGTGTGCACATACGTAGACTTGTTACAGTTTTTAAAAAGCAGCAGCAAAGGCCCAGAAGGAAAAGTGTCGTATTTTATACATGCTGTCGCCTCATGTTAGCCATGTCTTGGAGAGGAATTTCCATGGAAGTGAATTTTCCAAATATAATACAAGAATCAAAACTCCTAAAAGTTTTATTTTTCTTTAAGAAAACCCACATAAAATGTGTATTAGTCAATCATATTTAACAAGCAACATGGGTGAACCTTCTCTGGGCGGTTCTGAAGCTGAGGGCAGAGACTCCTGTTTTAGTAAGGCTTCGGTCCCCTCCCTTCTTGTGGGACATCACTTACACATGGAGCACAGAGAAGGGACTCGAAGCAGAGGAACAGCGGACCCTGAGTATAAGCCGGTGGGCAGCCGCTTCCCTGGCTGCAGAGCCTGGATTCGGGGCTTTGGGCAGTGATCAGGGCCTGGCTCCTGGTGCTCTCTGCTCATACTGGGTGACGTGGGCGAGCTGAAGTCAAGGGGTTTTGTGACTTGCAATAAGGCAGTGCTGTTTCCCTCTCAGCTGTCCCACGTGACCTGCACCTGCCGACCCAAAGCTCTGGCAGCGGCCTCACCGCCAGGGAAAGGGCAGCCTTCTGTGGCCTCAGGTGAGGTGCTTGGGCTCATCACACCTCAGAATGCTCAGCTGGAAAAGGGAAGCAACGTTGCTGCTTTGCTGGGTAACTCTGACACCCCGGATGAACCCTGTTGTTAGTACATAGTTGCCCTTTCTGTCACTGGCCTCTCCATCCCTATGGCCTGGTACATTCCAGCCAGACATGGGGCCATCTTGGTTAGCAGAACGCGGATTTTCTTGGTCCCCCTCTGCTGTCACTTTGATGCCTGCCTTAACCATTCTTGCAACGGAGTCACCTGACTCTGTTGTGTAACCCTTGAGGATACGTGAGGTTCCTGGGTCGGCAAGGGCTGGGGGCATTTCCTCAATGACTTGATTGAGAGCAAGGGCTTCTCAGAGGCACGTTTGCTTAGAGCCAGTGTGGCAGGTGGTTCTCCCTCACAGCCTCCATTGCCTCACCTTCTCAAGGCCCACCTCCCCCCCGCTGACCCCACCTGTGGCTCAAGGAGAGGCCTTTTAGCCTAGGAGCCAAGAGCAACAAGTTGAGAGTTTGGGATCTAAAAGCCAAGACTCCAAGTCTGGCTGTGGTATGAGGAAGAGTGCCACATTGGGCAAGAATGTCACTTTACCTCGGCTTTGAACCTAAGCTTCCTCAGTAGTACACTAGGGTGACAATATAGTCAGCCACTGAGACCCAGTTTAAATGTTTAAAAAAAAAAAAAAAGCTGGGTGTGATGTGTATGCCTGTAATTCCAGCATTCTAGGAGGCTGAAGCAGGAGGATTACAAATTTGAGCCCCAGTCTGGACAATTTAACAACTTAATAAGACTGTCACACAAATAAAAATAAATAAACAAACAAACAAATAAATAAAAGGCTGGGGATCTAGCTCAGTGTGAAGGCTCTGGGTTCATTCTCCAGTACTACAAAAACAAAAAAACAAAACAAAGCAAAACAAAAAAACCAAATGCAAAATAATTTTGTCTAGACTGGTGAGGGGGTCCTTGGACCTGGGAGGTTGAGGCAGTAAGATCACAGGTTCAAGGCCAGCCTGGGCTACACAGGCAGTCCCTGTTAAAAAACTAAAACAAAAGCAGAAAACCCAACACCACCAAAAATTATGTCTGTAAGGAACAAGTAGGATTTTTTTTTCTTTTTGTTATTCCCTCAATGATACAGTTCATCCATTTTCACGGCTTTTACGTTGTACTAAGTGTTATTAATAATCTAGGGATGATTTAAAATACATGGGGTTTGTGCATAAGTTATAGCCTAATGCCACACCAATTTATGTAACAATCTTAAGCACGTTGGGCTTTCGGTATCTGTGGGGGTCCTGGAACCAAGCTATCTTGAGCACCTAGGGACAGCTGTGTTTCCTGTGTGGGTGTGGGCAGGTGTAGCCTGCACCTTGGGATTGACAGCAGCCATGCACGGGTGTGATTCTGTGCGTGGCTCTGTCCAGGTGTGGTTTGTATTTCAGTGTGAGCAGGTGTCTCATTTCATTTTGTGAAGAGGTATGGCAAAGCAATGGTTGGGGACCCTAGAATGGGTCCCCTGAGGACACCAAGAGATGCCTTGAGATTGGGTATGCGTGCTGGGGAGGGGCGGTGCTTGATGCAAGTGGTAGGTAAACATGCCCACTTTCTTGGAGCAGCCATTTTATTGAAAAATTGAAGGAAAGAGGAGAAAACATATTTAAACACAAATATATGTTAATGGTAACTATATTTTGTGTCAATAAATAATCATGCTTCACATTCCCTAAATCCCATCTTGACACAGGACGGCACATTTCCACTCTCTTTCCACCCCTGTGGCAGGGGTCTGGCCAAGGTCAACAGCGTTGGCTGTTCCCAGAACCACACCGCCTCCTGACTTTTCTTTTCTGAAGCAACAGGAGACCACAATAAAGAGGGAAGAGCCCAGGCTGGCAGCAGCCAGAGCCTCGTGAAGGACAGTCCTCGTCCTCGAGTGTCACTAACTCTCTGCTCACTGTAGACTCTGCATAAGCAAAAATAAACTGGCTCTGGTTAAGCCACCGAGACCCAGGGGTTTATTTGTTATCTCAGAACATCCTAGTCTAGCTGGACTAAAATACGTATGAAATATGAAGCCGACTGCAGGATTAACAGACTTCTTTTAAAGCCAAAAATGAGGCTTCAAATGTGAGGAGTGATTGATTATGTGGTGAATGTTTAAATTTTTTAAAAAATCATTACAGTAACAGACACATTGCTATTAATCCTCCTCAAAATACTCTCCCTCACTTCAAACCCACCTGCCCTGTGGACCCTGCCGCTTTCTGAAGTAGTTCTGAAAGTCCCTTTTGTATCTTTATGAGATGTGATAAAAAAAAAAAATACAGTGAATGCTACTGCCCAATGCCATCTAAGAGACAGGCCGGCTTGTGAAATTCTGGTGTGTCCCCATCCACCTCATTCACCAGATCTGGCTTTGTGTGACATTTGGCTATTCCTCAAAGTCAAGATGAACATGAAAGGTAAATGTTGTGAATCGATCAAGGACATCGAGGCAGCCACGACAGCGCAGCTGAAGAAACTCTGAAAGAGGACTTCGTCGTCTGCTCCGGGATATGGCGAGAATGACGGGGTAAGCGCGTCTGAAGCGAGGGGCAGCGCCTCAGGAGGACTAAAGGAAGGCAATGTGTCTTGTACTGTAATCAAATTTTTAAAAAACTTCAACATTCACTGTATGCTTTTGGTTGCACCTCCTAAGCGGTTCTTTTAGCAGGTCTCTGTGGTCTACACTCGCAGACTTCTGACCGGGGCTTCTTCACATGCAACTAGCTTTTGATAGACCCACTGACCCACTGCCACTGGCCCTGGAGAAGGCTCCAGGCATCTGCTGATTAGAGCCACTTTATGGTTTAGACGTGGAATGTCCCCCAGAAGCCTCATGTACTTGGATACTGTGAATTATACATGGACTTCCCACGCTGTTGGGAGGCAGAGGCTAGTTGGAGGGATCACTGGGGCTTGGCCTGGAAGGATTCATAGTAGCTCTGTTCTTCCTCACTTTACACGCCTCCTATCCTCTGTGCAGTGAACAGCTTCTCTCCCAATAGGCCTCAGCCATGTACTTCTATCACTGCAGGCCACCCCATGAATGCACTGAGACCTTCTGAAACCGTGAGCTAAAATAAAACTTGCTTCCCTTAAGTTGTGGGTGTTGAGCATTGTATCCCAGCAACGGATGAGTAACTAGGACAAGCCAAGTGAGCGAGATGAGCTCAATGCTGCCTTAGAGATTCCCCAAAGGGCAAGGAAAGCCAGGTGCATTGAACCATTTGTATCCTCCTCAAATTCACTTGATGAGTGATGACCCCATTGTGATGTTATCAGGAGGTGGGACCTTTGGAAGGTAGTTAGGTTATGAGGATGGGACCTTCACAAATAGGATTAGTGCCCTTATCATAAGGACTCCAGAGAATTCGCTCAACCTCTTTCTGACAGGTAAGAAGCTCGCAGTCTGCAACCTAGAATTCTGAGAGGCCATGCTGTGCCCTGTAGACTGTAGACTTCTAGTATTGGGAGAAATAAATTTCTGTTATTTAAAGACACCTGGTTTATGATGTATTGTGAAAGCAGCCCTAGTGGATGAGGACAGCAATCTGACCTGGGGAGCCCAGCTGCTCCTCGGGCCCAGCATGATGCACGTGTCCCTCCAGGCTTCGCTGTGGTTGGAGTAGTCAGTCAACACCAGGGGTCGGTCATGTCTGGTCTCAGGTGCTTCTGTGGTCATGACCTGAAATGAATTACTGTGTCTGCCTCCTCACCACCCCAATTCAGTTCTGTAAAAACTTGGAGTTCACCCTGCATATTAAAAAGTTGGAAGGATGACAGTACCTTTGACTCTTCTGCCTCACATACAAGTCCAAATATACAAAACAGGTAATAGTCTGAGACTCCTGCTACACAGCCACTGGGTTAGACAGAGCTCTCTGGGCTTCTGCCCGGGGTGTAGATATTTGACAAAGCGATGGGCTGAGAGCTGCTGCTGGCTTCTGCTCTATTCCTCTGACCCACCAAGGCAAAACAGACCCTCTCTCTGCAGAGGCTTACCTCATGCCTCTAATTTGCTAGAGAAAGAAAAAAGACTCCTCCCTCTCTGTGCTTCTCTTGCTAATTCATAAAATAGAAAGGCTGGACCCAGTGGCCGTAGGTACAATCTTCCAACGAAACCCCTTATGTATGGAAGATAAGGCTGGCGCCGTTAGGGTAAAGACAGAAGAGGGCCGGGCCCTGAGAGCCATCACCAAACACCCAGGGCTCCTGGTGGGGAAGGTGGGGGTCCCCTCGGACCTAACAGTCCTCATTCAACCCCCAAAAGAGCTGCTGGATGAAAGCAGACCGGACTAACCTCAACAGGACCCTCAACAGGTCTTGCAACGGCTCCCTGCTCCCCACATGGCTGCCGGCTACAGACCCCAGCAGACTATGGGATGACATCCCCGTGGCACGGGAGAGCCATGGCTTGCTGGCATGAAGTGTGGCACAGGGGCATGAATGTTTCCTAACATGGCAACCCTGAGGTGTCCTGGGCTCCCGGGAGTTGCCAGCAGTCACAGGCAGCCTAGGTGGCCTCCCGGTGGTGGAGGGGCTGTGTGAAAGGAGTTGGGGAGGGGAGGGTGGAGACTTCAGGGAGCTGGGGTCTCACGTTATTTTTAACTCAAGGCCATCTGCTTTCCACTTTTCCACCGGGTGGTCGAGAGTCTGGGAAATATTCAGAGTGAACATACGCTGCTCCCGGAGGGATGAGGGGGAGGGAAGGGGGAAGGACTGAGGGCCTCTGTCCCCGGGGACCAGGGTGCAGCACAGGTGCGCAGCTAGCACCAGGAGCGGCTTCCTTGGTGCCATTTCAGCAGTTCTGCTCTCAGAGTGGCTGGGGTAATGGTCGGAGCCCCACCTTGAGCTCCCTGAGAGCTGGGAACTTGCAGGACACTTCTGCTCAGCCTGAGCCACGGCCACACACGGAACTGTCCCTTCCCTCAGGCCAAGTATCCCTGCCACAGGGGGGCAAGATCTTCCCTTCTAGGAGATCCAAGACTCCCCCAGGATCTCGGAGACCTCCAGAGGCAATGGCTGGCTTCCCAAGCAGACATTAACCATGAGGGAAGAAGAAATTAAAAGCAGCCCTTTCCCTATCAATTGACCCAAAATGAACAAGTATTGTCCACCCCGGTGGATTTGCTGTCAAAAATCATCCCGCAGAAGGAATCGCCAATACTCCACAGCCATTTATACAACGAGCCTGTGGTTAGCTTCGTTTTATTATTGCATTTTACGAAGTTACCAAGACAACTGAGGCCAAGTAACAGAACCTTGACTTCATGCGCCATGAAAATTTAATAAAGAATTTTTAAAGGCTTTTAAGAGGCAGGAGCTGCAGCTTCTTAAAGGCAGAGCTGGGCGTGGAGGAGGAGCACTGGAGCCCTTGGGGGTCTCGCCAGACCTCCAGAAGTCTCTGCCAGGGCTGACGAGGTGGCAGCAGTGTTCCCTGGCATGCGTCAGGTTCAGCATATGGAGGCCGTGCCTTTCCTACACAGACATTTATGAAGACGCATCCCAGGTGCCACGTCCCACACGGGGCTCTTTGCATCCACTGTGACATGATCTCAACGGCACAGCTGAGGTGAGGGTAAGACCCTGGTCCCTGGTCACTCAACGAGAGAGCAAGACAGCAAATTCCAGACCCAGGTCGGATTCCAAAGCCATGGACCTTTCCAGAACAGCTCAGGCCTTCTCTGGGGTTCTCCATTTTGATGTTCTAAAGGAAAATATCCTTGCAGCGTGCACAAGGCCTGGGAGAGCCGTGGTCAGGAGCACTACCCTGCAGCCCAGGGCTGCTGCCGTGGTTGGGATATTAGCAAATGCCTTCCTTTGTGTTGCAGGTAACATTTTCCAGAAGCCTCGTGGTGAGCAAGTTTTGTTACCCCGGGTGTGCAAAAAGGCCTTTTTCCTGTTATCTGAATCAGACCCAGGAGCAAATTGCCAGAACTGAGGAAAACATCGGTGATTTTGCCATCTTATACCAAAGCTCCATGACACTCAGTGTGCGAACATGTGGAAGTGTAAGCCTTATGCTGCATGGTTTTCTTAGCTCTATAAAATCAAGACTTTGGGTTACAGCAGCTGAAGGCAATTGAGTACGTCGACTACTCTACAGAGCTCCTTTGTGTCCAGGAACAAGGGGAAAAAAATGGACTTACTTTGTGAGGGAAAAAGTTCTGCACCATGTGGGAAAATTTCTCTTGCATTCATCAAATCAACAGGAGACTGGCAGAAACACCGGCGAGGCAAGGTGAGGTTGGGGCTGACACGCAATCCCCTTGGTGAGTGGGGACAGCTCCCTTAGCCACTGGGGTCACCAGCTCCTTAATGGGACAGCTCATTATTTCTGAGCTTCAAGAGAAGGGGCTCAAATTCTGAATATCGTGAGCCCAATTTTTCCATTATAAGGCCAGGGAGCCACAGGACATTAATCAAGAAATAAAAGGGGGAAAGTCCAGCTATTCTGGAGTAACACTGCCAATCACAAGGCAAATTCCAGACGTTGGCGGAGCTGGCAGGGACAATTTTTCAGCCTGTGAATGTCTTTAAATACATGAGGATGACAGAGGGGGGAGGGGGGAGGAGCTGGCCACTTTGGTGCCATCTGTCTTGGCAGATAACATTATTCAAGAGAGCTTTACCTCCGTCCTATTATACTTCACAGGGTACCCGAAGGTGACACTTCAGTTTACAAAATGCTTTCACATTTATGTCATTTTCCATGATCTTGCTCAATGTCCCCAAATACAAGAAAGAGAGAGAGAGAGAGAGAGAGAGAGAGAGAGAGAGAGAGAGAGAGAGAGAGAGACTTGTCACTCCCATGTGTGTGGCTGGGAACCTGCAGCCCTTAGGGTCTACCTCCTGGGGTGTCCAGCGGGAGGAGAGGAGGAGATGGCCTCAAGGCCCCAAGCCCTGTGGGTACTTGCTGAACAGCACCAAGCCTCTCCAGAGACATAATAGTGCCCAGAAAAAAACATGAGCTGTGGGGTCAGGGCCTCGGGGTGAAGCCTGGCTCTGTCCTTCCTGGGCCATGGACCTTAGACATGCCACATGACCACCGGGGCGTCAGAGGAGAAAGTGATCATCTTCCTCATCCTCTAATGCACCGTGGGGATGATCTTATGAGAAGATGGATTTAAACGTACTCTGAAAACTATAAAGCACTAAGCATTTGTTGTTAAATTCACACAGCAAGGAGGTTAGTTTGAGGAGGGAACAGAATGCCATTCCAAGTGTCTGACTCCCTCCCAGCCCTGTCCAGAGCCATCCCAACTACCCACACTCGCAGCAGGACAACTTCCCCCAAGGGAGGCACCCCTCACGGGCGCGGCTGACACAGAGGGTGAGGGGCAGGCTGTGCACCTGACTGAGGGGTGGTATGAAGGGCTGAAGAGGGTGGGATCTGTGGACAGCACAGTCAAGACCTGGGCCTGACCACATGTAGCTGGGCCAGGGAGAGGTGTCTAATATCAGAAAAGCCATTGTCACAGGGGGTGGGTAAGTCAGAAGACGGCTCCTTTTTAGGGGGAGAGAGTATGACCCAGCCTGGCACTTGGAGGTATTCAGAGAACCTACTTGGAAAGGTTTAGAAAATCGGGACTCTTTTATTCCCTAGTACTGGGGATAGAACCCAGGACTTTCGCATCGAGCTATATTCCCAGCCCCTTCAAAAATTTTACAGTTTTGAGACAGGGTCTTACTAAATCACCAAGTTGCCCGGGTTGGGCCTGAGCTTGCAATCCTTCTGCCTCAGCTTCCCAAAGTGCTGGAAAGAAAGCTGATTCCTAAGGTCTTCTGCAGGTCACAGGGACAATGGGAGTGCTCGGCTGGATTGCTCAACATGGCTACCCAAGGGGCTGACGTGGACGCAGCACAGGCCTGAAAGAAATCACGGCTGGGTGGGAGCAAATGGTGCGCGTGACAGGAAAGAACTTTCTAGGTTCTCAGCATGCATGGCGGGAGCTGTCTGTGCTGCGTGGGAGCTGCAGCGAGCCACGCAAGCTGGACCTCACGTGAGGTGGATCTTTGCCACTGTTCAGAGCGGCCAGCAACGGTGGGGTGGCCTCTTCCAGGTGGGAAATGGCCCATTCTCTTCCTATCTGATGACAGATGCAACGAGCTCTGGGAGAACTGCTGGAGACAGGCCAGGAGGGATGCGGTCCAGGCGTGGAAAGGGAGAGGGGCTTCTGAGGGCCTGGAGGAGGGCAGACTTCACTGTGCTCCCTCGTGGTTCTTCAGCTCCTCCAGGCTGGCGGGGAGGTGCAGGGGATGGGGGCAGGTAGGACACTGGTGAATTCAGCTGGGAGAGGATGGGTCTGGGGAATGTGGACAGAGTTCCAGAGGCGATATGAGAGAAGCCAAGGAGGCTAGCTTACAACAGGGCCCCGGTCTCCAGGAGCCCCGCGCCTGCCCACGGGAGGGGCTTGCTGTGACCCACCAGTGTGAACAGCAGCCCTGAACCCAGCGTAAATGTCTCTGCAGGCATCCACTGCGGAATCCTTCTGGGGCGAGGGCAGCGTGAAGGCTGGACGCAGCCGGCCGGGCGCACCAGAGGAGCCCGACGGTGTGGCAGCGAAGGCTAGGCTGGGTCCCTGTGGTTTGCTCGGCCTGCTCTCTGGAGGAAGCGTCCTCACAGTGTTGCCCCCTAGTATCACTCTTGGGGTACATCCCCTACAGAGCCCAGGCCGGCCTCCCTCTTCTTACACACTCTGCTTCCCTCTGGACAGGCCGGTCTTCCAGGAACTCTGCTCGGGGGCCAGCGGGAGGGTCAGGGGGCTGCGTGGAGTTCCTGTGGAGCTGGGCGTGGGTGGCCAGAGAAGGGGGCAGGGAGGCGGGGAGGAGAGGGGCGGGTGGGCGGATCCTGAGGGACCTTCTAAGCGATGGGCTACGCCCCAGCTAAGCGCAGGGCCTCTGAGCTCCACACAGAGAAGCCTCTGGGCCAGCGCTGGCTCCCTGGCCCTGTCACTGCCTTCATTCCAGTTACACCCTCCAAAAATGAGTGGCCAGTCACTAAAGGCGGCAAAGATGGTAGACCTGGGGCTGGAGGAATGCCTCAGGGGTTAGAGCGCTTGCCCAGCAAGTGCTAAGTCCAGCACTAAGTACCCAGGTTCGATTACCCAGCACCATATAAGCTGGGCGTGGTGGCGCACGCCTGTAATCCCAACATTTGGGAGGCGGATACAGGAGGATTGCCTTGAGTCCAAGGCCAGTCTGGGCTCCATCGTGAGTTCAGGACCAGTCCCCGCGCTCCGTTCTCACAGTGGACCCCTGAAGAACACAGACAACTCTGCCACCATACTTTTGACAGCACCCTCCTGCTTGCCCTGGTTCTTATCTGGGTCCTGCTCTCCCCTCCCCCAGGGCTCCCGGCACAGGGCTGGGCTGCACAGGGGCCCTTGGCCACTTGGCCAGAGACCTGCCCTTGCAGGAGTCCACGCAGAGGCCAATTGACCATCTGGAACCACAAAGAGGCTGAAGATGACATCTTCACTTTGGGGTCAAGGTCACACAAAATCTAATAACACGACCTCTGAGGCTCCGGCCATTTCCCAGGCTGTAGGAGTCTTAGTTACATCTTAATTACTTCTTAATTAGTAACAAACAAAACATTGCAGCAACAGGCAACTAATGAAATAAATGAGGCTAATCTGTTAACTGCACCCCAGGAGCACATGATCGGGGTGGGGAGCTCGCGTCCACGGGTAGGAAATGAGCCTGATGCTCATGGGCTTTAACCAGCGGCTCACTGAGGTGCCGGCCAGCCTGCCGAGGCTGGCTTCCTCCCCACAGAGCTGGGGCTTGGGACTGTTTGTGTCCCCTCCCCCTCCCATCCAAAGCACAGATTTGCCCCAGTTTGTGCTTCCGGGGAGCCCAGAATAGAAGGTACCATCTGTCACGTTTCACATGTCATATGTCCACTGCTGACTCGCAAACTGGTTGGGTCACCAAGAAGGTGCTGAGAGGAAGGTGGCAAGAATCCGCCTTGCAAAGCAGGAACTCAGCAGAACTCAGAGACAATCGGCGGGCGGTGAAGACGGGGACCCTGGCAGCCCGTCGCATGGCCAAGCCAGGCGCCCTCAGGGGCACTCCTCAGCCCGAAGGGCACTCTTCTAGGAGGGCAGGGTGGCCCTCAGGACAGAGTGGGTCTGGGATGGGAAGACTTGTCAGCACCGTTTGTGCGGGGTGGGGGATGCTCCCCTGCTGCCTGCCCCGTGGGGCAAGCCTCCTGGGCGGGGACACTCTGGCAGGGCCGGCCCCCCGCCGAGCGGTTCCTGCTGCACGCCAGGCGCTTTTCATCCAGCAGGGACAGCTGGTATTCGCACAGGTCAACCAGTGAGGCCACCTGCTCATGGAGAGGCAGCATCTTGAATTTCCTCTGGGCCAGGAAGAAGAAGGCCTCGACGAAGGCCTGAAGACACATCCCTGTGGACAGAGAGACGGCGTGAGGGTGCTTGCTGCTGCCCGGAGGGCTCAACCCACCCCACGGCTGCCCGCAGGAGCAAGCCCTTCCTCAACATGCTTCCCTCTGGAAGCCCCCGATAGGCTCACCTGCAGGTGCCCACCGTGCACTGGTATTCTACAGCCAGTTACAGGCTCGATTCCTTAAACATCCCAAAGAAGTAGGATTATAACTCCTCTTTTACAGACCAGGAAATTGAATCTCAGAGGATTGAGGAGACCTGAGTAGAAAGTGTGGCCTTATCCCTGGACACCACAATGAAAATATCCTCGTTAAAACACAGCTTCCTGACTTCTATAACAAGGAAGAAAAGTTTTGTGTATACATATATAATTTATTTTTGAGACAGGGTCTCGTTGTACAGTCCAGGGCAATCCTGAACTCATTAGGGAGCCCAGGCAGGACTTGAACTCATGATAACTGTTCTGCTTCAGCTTGCTGAGTGCTGGGATTACAGGTGTGTGCCACCTGGCTAATTTTTACGTGATGCTGAGGAATGGAACCAAAGCGTTCTAACCACTGACATATACCCTAGCCCAGAAATACCATTAAAACCAACCCAATTTGACAGCACAATATTCTCTATGCTGATAGGGGTGTATGTTATATTAAGCATGTGCATTTGTCATAACAGATCCTGCTCGTTTATAGGTTTCACTGTGTGTAAATTTCACTTCAAAGAGTAAAAGAAACCCAAGCGCTACTCTTTGGCCAAAATTATCTTCTGAAATATCTGACGGGTAGTCCCCACCATGCGCCCTGGAACGTCTTTCCCCTGTGTTGTCTCTTGAGCTCATCTTTGGGATCTGAGCTCCGAAACACTTGTTCAGCGAAGCCTTTTCCATCTCGTGCGGTCTTCTAGCCCTGTTTTTGTTGCGCAGTGCTGAGAATTGAACCCAGAGTGCCAAGCATGCTAGGCCAGTGCTCTGCCACGGAGCTGTTCCTCCGGACGCCTCCCTGCACTTTGCGCCTCCACCTACAAGAGCAAGCAGCTTGCTTGGTGTTGGTGACTTCTTTGTCCCCACCCCTGCCGAACTGTGAGCAACAGCTTGTCACTGTGTCCTACTGTCAGGTGCCCAGAAGGTGCTCAGTGTAGACATCTCGAGTGCATGTGTGAATGGATGAATGATAGATGAACAGGCCGGCGCTGGTCACCTTAGGAACATTGCCCTGATCCTCACGATACCCTTGTAGTCCATGTTACCACATCCCACTTCACAGATGAGGAAACCAACACCCAAGAGGTGAAATGCCTCCTTATCTAAGACCACAAAGCCAGAGGCCAGTGGCCTGGACATTCAAAGTTGTTCCTTTCTTTACTTTTTGGTACTGGTGATTGAACCCAGGACTTTGGCACAGACTTACATTCCCAGATCTTTCTTAATTTTTAGTTTTGGAACAGAGTCTTGCTGAGTTACTAAACTGCCCAACCTACAGCTTGAACTTATGATCCTTCTGCCTCAGCCTCCCAGAATGCTGGGATTACAGACATGTGCCACTGGGCCTGGCTGCAATTCAAAGTTTTAAAATCAATTTGTACTGCATGAAAGGTTCTGAGTCTCCCCGATAAACACGTAAAAATGAACCCTGGGGTTTAGATCTCTGGAACACCCTGGGCTCCTTGGGTGACACTAAGGCCTGACTGTCACACAGCATTTTAGGTAAGGTTAGCTCTGCCATGACAACCCACACCTTCCCAGCGGCCTGCCCATCAACACAGGCAAAAGCTAGGCCTATGGTGTGTAGGTAACAAATAACACACGGGCCCTGTGATCCGAGACTTTTTGCTTTTTGATTTGGGAACCGAAATTGAGCAAAGCAGTTGTTTTTGTCTCCTTGAAGTCCATCAGCTTTTGAGCTGTTTCTCCTGACTCCAGAGACCCTGCAGGCCCCTGGGCCATTTGGCCTGACAGGAGATGTTGCTGAAGGACCCACGACCCTGCTGTGAACAGAGGCCTGGTGTGCGTGTGGACACACAGGGGAGCAGGGCCTCAGTCTCTGTCAGAGGTCCACATGTTTCCCAGTCACCAGTTCTGGGCCAGGCTTTCCTAGTGTGTGAGTGTGTGTGTGTGCGTGTGTGTGCCTGTGTGTGCGTGTGCGTGCACGTGCGTGCACATGCTCATGTGAGTGCACATCACAAACGGGTGGAAGAGACCGAGATATAAAGCCAGAAAAACCCAGTCCCAGCTCACTCCCTGGCTGAGCGACCCATGCCGCTCCAAGTGTGGCCTGTGTAGGTGCCAAGTTTGCAAACTGCTTCCCTGACAAGATAAAGAGCTTGGGCCGGAATATAAATCACTCACCTCATCAATCACATTGTTTAGCCCGGCTGACAGTGTTTTGCAGCAAGTCTTTCCTTATAAAGAAAGCAGCGTGCTGTTTATACTGGCTTAAGCCTCTTGCCTGGGACTATAAAACAGTTCATGGGTTGCAACTTTGCCTAGTTGTGATCTGGAGGACTTTTAGCAGTTTTAGCAGGCATTCCAGTTATCATGGCCTTGTTAAAATGTGGATGGGGGAGGGGAGAAAGCACTGCAAGTTGTTACGTGGTTGGTGGGGCCCACGCTGCTGGCTGCTCCACTCAACAAACGTTACCTTTGTTCCCTTTGTTAAAGGCAGACTATGATTAGAGCTATAATGCACAGAAAAAAGAAAACACAGGACCTGTTTGGAAAAATACATGCGGCTAAATTATCTAAAAGAAGACACTCTAAAATGAGAAGTGGAATTTAATATGTTACATTTGATTTCCTCTTGCTTATCTACATTTTCTGGTTTTGTATAGTAAACACGGATGCGATTTTAAAGCACGCAACGGGGAAGAGGTGATACAGGCAGGTGTTTTTAATTATGAATATTTTGCTACTCTGAATTTGAAATATATGTATTGCTTTAAAAACTCAATGGAAACTATATATATACATACCTACGTATGTATGTACATATGTAAGTATACACACACTCCCACACATATGTATAGTCCACTTTGATAAAATACTCAAAAAATATATACACAATATTGTCCCCTTTGTCCTTGGGGGTGTTTCCAAATCTCCAGCACATGCCTGAAACCACAGGTGGCACTACACTCTGTTCTAAGTTTTTCCCTCAGTATGTCATGCAGCAGAGCCATGTTACACCAGAGTTAATTTGTTGTTCAATATTTTACAGGTTGGCGCCTCCCTTGCATCACTACTCTTGATTTCTGCAGCCACTATTACAGACAAAGTGTCACCTGAACACAAGCACTGGAATACTGGGTTACCTGCTGATCTGGTACCAGAGACGGCTGCTGAGTGACTAATGGGCTGGTAGCACATACAAGGTGGATACACGGGACAAGGAGATGACTCACACCATCCTGGGATTTCCTCATGCTACTCAGGTATGCAATGTTTATCTTATCAATTACTTACTTCTGGAATTTTCCATTTAACATTTTCAGACTGATGTTCACAGTGTGTAAATGAAATTGTGGAAAGCAAAATTTGGAGAAGGGGGAGCACTGCAAAGGGAAAAAAGAAGAAGTAGAGGACAATAAGCATTAGTGACCCCTACACGGGCCGGTATTATGCTACGATGGGTGGCCTGATCTTCACAAAAATTCCCATTGTGCCAATAACTGAGGCTCAGAATGATGGAGAACTTGTTCTTGGGTCCCACACTGGTAAGCGGTAGGCTGGGATTTGGGCTCAGGCCTCATGTAAGCATCCCTCCCAGAGCGCCCGGGAGGTTAAGACACAGCTGTGGAAGACAGATTTATATGGGAATGTGTGGAACTTGCAGAACACGGCGTAGGCCGTGAACTAGAATGTGTGGGTGGTGGGGGCAGATGGCAGGTCACAGAAATCAGAACACCCTTGTGGGAAATAGGCCAGATTTGGGTTAGGTCCAAAAGAAAAGGGAACATTATGGTGGGCAGAGGAGCAAGGGCGGTGGTCCGGCGGAGAGCACGGATGAGCAGCATACGAGTGGCCAGTGCGCTGCAGCCGGCCAGCTGGGATGAGGACAGACTCCCGGGAGCTGCTGTACTTTCAGCCAGAGTTCACAATGGAAGAGGTAAGTGAGCGCCACTGAAGGTGCTGAGTTGTGCAGCCCCACACCTAACACAGTGTCGTCGTATTTTCTGGTCCGGTGACCCCAAGTTACTCTTTTTGTGTTGACAGAAACCATGGGATTGTTTTCCTCCTCATTTTGTTTTATTCCTCAAATGTCATCTTACAAGGGAGACTTGTCCAGCAGGCTAGTTATAAAAAAGAAAAAAACCCTCTCTATTTAAGTGAAGTGGGTGATGGCCCAGTGTCCTACCCACACAGTCCCTTACCGCTTAGAGCCTGTGGCTCTTCAAAATCAGTAAGGCCACTGTCATTAGCCCGAAATCCTTGCCCAGCATCTGCGTTTTACCCAAGGGCTGGGGGCCCGTGAGATCCTAAGCCATAGTCAGCAACTGACAACAACAGGACCAGACCCTTGGTCTCCCAACAAGCTGGTAGTACCCCCAAGCCTCACCACACACTGGCCCCCAAATAAACACTAGGGGAGGGACCAGCGCTGGGGAAGAGAGCCATCTCCACAACAGCCCTGAGTGCTTGCCCAGCCCCACCTCGCCTGTCCCAGTGAATAGGGAAGGTGGTGACAGCTGGGGACAGCAGATGCCCAAGGAGCAAGGGGGTCTCTGGTTCCCAGCGGCCCATTCTAAGCGGCTGTGCATCTGAGTATGACAAGAGATTGGACTGATCCTCATTTCCTCAAGGTGGCCCAGGACACCATGGCTGACCCAGGTTAATCCTCAGGGAGCTTCAGAGAATGGAAACTTTGTGAGGCTTCAAGGGGGCAGGAGGCAGGGAGGACAGGGAGGAGAGCCGGGAGGAGTAAGTGGGAGCACTCAGAGTGATCTCAGCTTCGATTTGGGATCAGGGTTGCTGGGGTTTTATCCTGCTGAGAGGTGAGCCCGGTGTAGGTGAGCCCCCAAAGCCCCCTATGGGGTGGCCCACATTTCTCTTTCCTTATTATTATTTTTTCTCACATCCAGTGGGATTGTTAGCAGGGAGCACCTTCCCCGGAAGTCACGTGTCCTAGCTGCCTGCCCTTCCTCCCGCTATCTCTCTATAGGAAGATGCATTTTCACTCAGTTGTGATAACCACCCACAGCACTGTATTTTGTTGAAAATTACCAACATCTTTGCAGGTGCCTATGCAGCCTTTATAACCACATTTTAATGATTGCATATCATGCCATCAAAGCCAGGGACAGTGCCCCACACCCGAAGTCCCAGCGCTGGGGAGGCTGAGGCAAATGGATTGCTTGCGTCCGGGAGTTTCAGATTAGCACGGGCAATATAGCCAGACCCTCTTTCAAAATAACAAACAAAATTCCACTAAGGTCTTGCCTTCATCACTTTCCCACCCCCTCTCTCCACTCTCGCCGAGGGTATTTTAATAAACGGTCAGAATGTCACTGTTTTTATTTCTGATTCATTTATATCCCAATGATAAAACCCCAGGAATCTGTGTTGTTGTTGTTGTAAAATCAACATTAGATTGGGTTGGTAATTAATTTCATGTTAAAAACACTTAGGACTCAAATGGACAAAGCCCGTGACTGGGGAAATGAGGGAGAAGAGGGAGAGTCACAGAAGCCGCCAGGTGGCCGCTCGCTCACTAAATCACCGGAAGTGTCAAACGGTGACAGTGAAGTAGCCGCACAATTGCTATGGACTTTAAAAAAGCAATTTGGTGAAAAGTTTAAGAACTCTTCAAGGATTTATGTAATTTTACACAGTGACCATAATCCTAGGGATTTTATCGAACTATTCTCTGCCTCAAGAAACACCATCTATACCATGGTATTCACTGCCAGCTTAGCGCAGTGCCTCGGGGCAGGGATAGACTTCTAGGGCATGTGGGGAGGCGGGCAGGTTACGAGGGGTTGAACCCAAGGAGAACTGGGCCACCTCTCCAGCTCTTTTTTATGTTGTATTTCAAGACCAGGTTTTACTAAGTCTCAGTCGAAGGCTGCCCTTGAACTTGTAATCTTCCTGCTTCAGCTGCCTGAGTACGTGGAATTACAGGCATGCACCACTGTACCTAACTCTGGGACACTGAAAACAATTCTTCCTTTGCCAGCTCTGATGGCACAGTCCTGTAATCCCAGCACTCTGGAGACTGAGGCAGGAAGATCACAAATTCAAGACCCTGCTTCTCACTCAAAATACATATATAAATAAATAAAAATGGGCTGGGATGTCACTCTGTGTGAAGGCCCTGGGCTTCATCCTTAGACTCACATAACAAAAATTCTTTTTACTTTTCTATATTTTCCAAGTAATGTTTAATGTTGATAATAATTAGAAAAATAGGTAGTATTTAAAAAAAAATAAACACCCTCAACCCAGCCTCCGAGGTCAGTGGTTGGGTGAAGCTCTCGTGGCCCACCCCAGGAGGCCATAACTGGCCTTCCCTCCTGCTTGCTCTTGGCTGTGGTCATACATTGAGACAAGCCTCGGCTCTGTGTCTGCCTTCCCAGTGACAGCTTGTGTCCTCGGACGCAGGGCCCGTGTCTCAATCATCTCTCCATTTCTAGTGTTCAGGATGGCCCGGCACGTGCCAGGTGCCAAAGAGCAGCCATTTCATGCAGCTCAGTAGCCTGTGAGCCTTCAAATGTGCTGTGGCACAGGTGTTATTATCCGCGTTTGATGGCTGTGGAAGATACTGGGGTAAGCCGGGGGAGAGGAAGTGGGCAACCCTCAAAGATACTTTTGGGAGAAGATCTGCAATGATCCAGATCTGAGGCTCTGAAACTTAATAATCAACCCCTCCCGGGGCAAGGGAAGTTGTTAAAATGCAGATTGACCCCCGCCCCCTCCCCTCAGCATTTCTGATTCACAGCTCTGAGGTGAGGGCTGGGGAATTTATTCAGCGACCAGGAACCCCACTTTGAGAAGCAAGCCCCCTGCCACCTAACCTGTATGGGCTCCACTCTAAGAAGTCCACCTGCAATAAAAAAGAAGCCTCTCTGCAAAAAGACCTGCCCTAAGCTGAGAGAAGCCTGACTTTGGGCTAAAAATATCTACATTTTAAAAAAAGACATTGATTGAGAGAAAACCCAACCGGTTATTTTTAAAAAGACTAATGACTGAGCTAAGAAGCCATGAAATTGTTCCAACTGCGCATTAAGCCTTCTCTTCGGTTCGGAGAAACCACACACCCCTGACTTCTTCCAGCATCACCGCTGGTCCTTTTCTGCGCCCAGTCCCCCTGTCTTACTGAGGTGGAAAGGTACTAGAAGACCAGGCCACCAACGTCCTTGCAGATCTCGGCAGGACTCTGGATTTGGTGATTAAAATGGAGGCCACTGGGGAGAGTGACGTGACATGACCGTTGTGGCTGCTGTGTTGAGACCGAGAAGAAAGGGAGAATGTGTGAAGGAAGCAAGGAGATCCCCCGGGAGCTACTGTGCGGGTCCAAGCAGGAGCTGACGGTGGTGGCGTGGACCACGGTGGCAGACGTGGAGGTGGCGAGGCGTGGCTGGACTCTGGGTATAGTCTGAGGGTGGTGTTGGTGAGACTCGAGACCTGCCTGGGGGTCAGATGTGAGTGACAGGGCCAACTGCTCCTTAGGACAGCGTGAGGTTGGCCTTCCCCCTTGAAGCCAGTGGCTTTCAAACTTTATAAATGTACGTATGTACGGGGTATGTGTGTATTTATACTGGGGATTGCACCCACAGCCTTCATACTCAGCTATATTCCCAGCCCTCTTTATTTTTTATTTTGAGACAGGGGCTCACTCATTTGCTCATGTTGCACTTGATTTTGAAATCTTGCCTCAGTTTCCCAGAGTACTGAGGTTATAGGAGTGCTATAGCACGTCTACCTCATTTTAAACATCCTATGCATAAAATAATCCAAGGAACTTGCCAGCGATACAAGTTCCTTCTTCCTACCCCTGCCCACCCCGCTCCAGAGATTCTGTTTCTTGGTCATAAGGCTGAAAAACTACACTTTAAACAGCAGCTTTGGGGAGTCCAGCCTCAGAAGGTGATCAAAGCCTTTGGAATGAATATTCCAACTGAGTCACGCCTCAAAAGGCTTTCTAGGCAGTATGCTAATGTTCAGAGAACGGTCATTGAGAAACTGAGTGCTGCTGTGTGTGACCAAGATGGGGGTTCCTGAAAGAGCTTCCCCCTGGAATCCCACCACCCGCTCCTGTCCCTGTCTGGGTTGCCACGGCAGAATTCCACAGACCTGGTAGCCTGAAGAGCAGAAAGTTACTTTCCCAGACTGACAAGCTAGAAGTCAGAGCCCAGGGAGCCAGCACGGTCAGAGTGTGGTGAGGGCTTCTTCCTGATTTAAAGATGGCTGCTATCTTCCTGGTGTTTCCTCCTTCACCACATGGCAGAGCAAGTGACTGAGCTGCCTGAGCCTCTTCTGATAAGGATACGAATCTTACTGCCTAAGAGCCCCGCCTTTCTGGCCTCATTTGCTGTTAACTATTTCTTTAGAGGTTCCATCTCAAATATAGTCACATGAAGGATGGTTTCAACATATGAATTTGGGGGAACAGGGCGATGCAATTCAGCCCACAGCTCTGTCAAACTCTCAGTTCTGCTGAGGTGCCCTGGCACTTCCAACCACTCTCCTTCCGTGACCAAGGCTCTGAGATTACCAGAGCCATTTAGGACAAATCAGAGATGCCACACTCCTTCCCTGCTATTCCAGCAGCCCCTCAGAAAACCCCTCACGGCTGGATTTGCAAGTTGGAAGCATCTCACGTAACTTACTGGACATGGGTTAGTAGTAGATAGTGAAGACAAACAAACAAAAATAATATCCCGGAGTTATTGAGCTCCTGTGACGTGCCAGGCCCTGGGCTAAGGGCTGCCTGTACACTAGTCAGTGTGATCACACAGAAGCCTTATGAAACAGGTGTTATCTTCAATCCCATTTCACATTAACAGACTTGTTACAGTCACAGAGTTGGTCAACAGCACATCCAAGGACCATTCTCTTAACTCTGCTGCTGCCCTGAGAGGTTTCAAACAGACTGTGTAGTAGTATTGATAGTTGCCCAGAACCCCATTAACATTAAAAAGGAAAAGAAAATTCCAGAAACGATACTGGCACTGAAGCAAATGAGAAATGGGACCCCTGTCTGTTAGAGACAACAAGTAGGTAGAATCAGATCTGTGGATCTCTGAAAACAGTCTTCCCCTCCGCCTCGCCTGCCTGAAGGTAAGCTGTTGAGAATTTTTAAAAGAAAACTTCATTTGTGTTGACGGATGTCGCTGGAGAAGGCAGCTTTTGAAACACTGTAGTTGCAGCCAGGAATCCCGCCTCTCGCTGGAGACGGCCATGCGGATATTGAGATGCAGCCCCTGACAGGCCCCGGCCTCATTCTGTCAATCATCTGAGCGAGGGCGGGCCCACGGGCTCCTCTCACTCCCTGGAGCCCGCCTGGACTTAACGCAGGCGTGGTAACAGCTCTCCAGTAATCCCATCATCTACTCTGGGGCTTAAGGACGGAAACAGGAATAATGCCTCACCTGTGCATAGCACTTTCCAATTTACACAGAATATTCACCTTCTCATCTGGTTCTCAGAGTCACGTTCAGGAGACGACGTTATCACAAGCATCCCCAATCACGGATGAGGAGCACGGGCTCCAGGAGGACCTGCAGCGGTCAAGGTCACCCCCACGGGGCCAGGCAGCGTTTCAACCCATGCCGACCTCGCACTCAAACCCACCATCTTTCCCCTATGTTATTCGGCTGTCTTAACATCTGACATTTATGTATTATTTTACAGTTTACAGAGCACATTTGCATATATGATATAATTAAATCCAAATCATTGTCGACAGCCAGGGATATTATCCCAGACTGAGTATGAGATTTTTTTTTCTCTCTCCCTCAAAAATACCTAAGCTTCTGGGCTAGTCATCCACCCCAAGCTGCTGGTGTGCTAGGCCCGTCCTTGCCAATTCCTCCTCCCCCACCCCCACCCAATTTAAAATCTCAATCTTATTACTCACCTAGAATAGATGTTCCTATCTCACACTGAAATCCTAAATGTATATATATATATACACACACAAATTTTCTGTTTGGAATCCCTGCTAGGAAATAAAGCAAAGCGAGCCTGCCTGGCATTAGTTTAGTGATCGTCTCTCTAGCGAATGGGCCCTGAACCTTGGTCTCCTCCCGTTCCTGGGGGCCCTGGCAGCCTGGCTCTGGGTTGCTGCTTCCTGCTGTGCCCCTCCCCAGCCTTTAGGGCTGTCTCCCCGGCCTGGGCTGGGCTCTCAGGACCCCAAGTATGGAAGATCAGAACCTGGGCAACTCCCTGAGATGGCATGAAGCTCTGTGAAGGGTGCCTAGGACTCAGATGATTTGATTTAGATCCCAGTCCTGCCACTTGGCAGCTGAGAAGGTGCTTCATGTCTCTGGATCTCAGTTTCTCCATCTGTAAAGTCTTCCTCGAGTGGCCTTGATAAGGCACCACCAGCAAAAGCCCAATGCAGCGCTTACAATTGGCAACACGGGCGCTTCCTGCCACCTCTCCACCTGGATATGTGTGCCCTCCTACAACTGCCTGGAGGGCTAGCGCAGCACTAGTTCCCATTTCTTTTATGGCCAGTAGCTGACTGCTGGTCTCCCCCCACTAGCCTGAGTTTCGTAAGACCAGTGAGCCCGTGAGCCTCACTTTCCCCTTCTCTAAAATGAGGGGCCAGACTGAGTCACCTCCAGCGGTCTAGAAGAACTGATAGAGATGGCAGCTTGTGAATTTTTGTGCATTCAGTAGGGGTGCTCCCTGGACCAGGTCTCCTTCTGGGCTCTCTGTGTTCCCTGGCAGCCTCAGGAGGCTGCCACTGCTAAACTTCACATTGAGCACGTGAGTGGCGAACTGCAGAAGACCCGGGCATGCACTCAAGGTCATACTCTACTTGCCCAGCACTGGACAAGGGCGGTATTGGACTCCCTCCACAGCCCCATTCTGGGGCTCCCTCAACCCAGAGGAGGTACCCTCAAGGCCCAGGCTTTGAGGACGAAGGGTGACAAGCCTTGCAAGTGCAGCACGTGTGGTCACTAAGTAGGTTTAGGCATCACCATATTATCGACCCACTGGCACCTTTGTCCTTGGCTGGATGAAGAAATGTGTAAGTTTTAGGACAGAACTATAAATAGATCTTGCCGAAAACTCATTATCCCCCAAAAGCCAGCAGCCTCCAAATGGCAAACACAATCAAAGGCGAAGCAACCCTTTCATTTTTGATCAATCACAGGTCATATGCTGGCCAGCACACAGCGACCCAAGGTCCTGGTCGGGCCCCATCCCACATCGCCTCTGATTCTACCACAGCGGGCACCAGGGCTGGAGTTCCCTCCTGTGGAGATGGGGCCACAGCACGGCTTGCCACTTCCTGCCACTGCTCCGTGCCATTCCAGAGGTTTCTCACGAGGCTAACTGCTCCAGTGGAGCCTTCAGAGGTTCCACCTTTATTTCTTAGCAAGCCATCAAAATTGTTGGTCGGAAAAAACGTCAGAGACAACAGGACCGAGTCCCCACAGGACGAGAACAACATTCAAGATAACAGCCTGGGTGTGGTGAGGCAGGTCTGTAATCCCAGCACTCTGGGAGGCTGAGGCAGGATGATCCGAAGTTAGAGCCCAACCCTGGGCCACTTCTAACTTAGTGAGAAACTGTCTTGAAAAATTTAAAAAGTAAATAAATTGAAAAGGTCTGGGGGTGCAGCTCAGTGTGCAGGCCCTGGGTTCAATCTCAGTCCCTAACTGCCCCCTACATCTGCATCTCTACCTATAGATATAAAATAAGAGGAATTGGTAAAAGTAGTCAGCGTACAGTGTGTGCTTAACATGCGTCATACACTGTGATAAGTGCCTAACGGGTACCTCTTATTTAAGCCTCAAAATAAAATCTAGGTGGCAGAAGCTTTTTCAGCCCTCCATGTCTCATTTTAATCGTTCACCTGTGCTTAATGACATGAGAAAGCTTCTACTAGCTAGGTGCAGGGAGGCAGACCTTTACCCAAAGTTCCTCAGGCTGGGGTTGGTGGGAGGATTCAAACCCAGGCTCAACGAACCTGCCTTCCCCCTGCTGCTTCTGGGTCTCTGGCTTACTCAGAGGGGCCAGGAAGGGGCCACATGTCATCGAGCTCCCTCTCAGCTACCTCCAGCACCGGGGGGCTCGCTCAGTTCCACTCCAGGAGGCCCCTGTGCTCTGCTGTCAGCCTGTGTGCTGGAATGTGCCAGGGCCCGCACTGGTACCACTTAACACAGAGCAAATCTGACTCCTCTCTGTGACAGCTGGCTCTGCACAGATCTGCAAGGCGACCGTCACGGAAATGCAATTCCACCACCACGCACCCACCACCCACCAGGTGGATGCAGGGATGGGCAAGCCTCCTGCGGCACAGGGGACAGGAGGACCGGGACAGACCCACACGAGCCAGGTGTGAGCCAGAGGAGACGTAGACTGTGACGGAATGAGCCACGCAGTGCCCCGAAGGGGCAGGGACGGGGAGAGCCCGACAGAGGAGCTGGCGCAGTGGGGAGTGAGAGCCAGCTTTCCTCCTCCTGCGCTTCCTCCAGTTCCTGTGCTCCCCACGAGTGCACTCACTGTTTGGGGTCTCCGCATAAATGCGCCTCCGTGCGTACCAATGTCCTTATCCTTGCTTATCGACTGAGGGACGGTACTGGGCGTGGAGCCCAGGGCTTTCACTTTGAGCTACTTTCCCAGCCCATTTTTATTTCTGATGCTGAGACAGGCTCTTGAAAAGATGCTAAATTGCCCAGGGCGGACTCAAAGTTATGATCCTCCTGGCTCAGCCTCCCAAAGTGCCAGGGGGCCTGGCAAAAGTCCTCTTTTGCAGCCCGGGGGATTGAACCCAGGGCTCCCGCACAGTAGGCAAACTACCACTGAGCTACAGGCCCAGAGGTTTTCATTTTGTTCTGAGATGGGGCCTTGCGAAGTTGCTCAGGTTGACCTACAACTCCGGCCCTCCTGCTACGGTCTCCCCAGCGGCTGGGACCACACGTGTGGGCCACTTTTGGCTCCATTCCCTTTTTAGCCACATGCCTGGAGGCCTCTCCCAGTCCGCATACCTGGCTCTCCCTACCTTCTACTACCTGCTACTTAGAATGCCATAGTGCTTGCGCTGTGGTTGTTAAGAAGTCCTTCTCCCACGGATGAGCACATTGAGATGTTTTTCCTTTTCTCCTCTCTTCTTGTTCTGGTATTACTGTAACTACTGCCGCCATGACCATCTTCGTACATGCAGCATGTGAATGCACGATTGCTTCGTACCTGTGGAACTTCTGGGTCAAATGGTGCGTGTGCTTTGGCAGCTTTTGCCCAACTGTCCTGGAGCTGGGATCTGGGCGGGTTAGCAGGGGTGTGATGGTCAGAACTGGGGAGAAAGATTTCTGAGCAGCAGAGCCGGGTCTTCGCTCGCTGCTCAGCCAAATTCCCCCGGGAGATGCTGGCCCACAGCACTGCCTGCCCAGCCTCCGCTCCAGCTTAGGCGGGGGCTTCCCTCCCCTGCCTCTAACCAGGCGCTCTGGCCAGATGACTGGGCGCCGCCAGCCCCTTCTGGGATCTCAGCTCCTCGAAGGCCTGCCTCTGCAGCACCTGACGACTGGCAGCTTTCTCTCCTGCAGGAAGCATCCCTTCCCACTCGCTGGCTTCTCTCCGCTGACTTCCCGCCAGCTCCCCTGCTTTACCTGGCGCTGCTCCCTGCAGGGCCCTCTCCAGGCTCCCCTGCGCTCGCTCTCCTCCTGTCATTCATTTCATAGGCCTGAAATATCTTCAATGAATTGATGACGTTCAATATGGACTCATTATCTTCGGGCCAGGTTGTCTTTTGCCACTGGGACACTGTATTAGCATCTTAAAGAGCCTGTTAGCATGAAAGTCTTGGTCCTGCTTCCCACCCCTGCCTTTCCTCCAGTCCTACCCACTGCAGTAAGTACACCTCCACCCACCTGCTGGAAACTCCAGCCCTGCTGCCTCCCTGCCCGGATTCCAACCTCTGTTCTCCGTCTGCCAGCCTGAGTGACCCTAGCTCCCTGGTGCACTCCCTCTTAGCAGGTTCCCTGCTTCTGACAAGGCAGCCAAAATGACTTTTCAGAGACTCAAGTCTGCTTTAAACTCCAGCAGCATCCAGAGAGCAGCCCAAGATTCTTAGCCTACTCTTAGCGGCTGCAAGAGGGAGCCCGCCCAGCCTCGCCCGCTTCCCGGCATGCCTCATCTCGGGATTCTGTCATCTGAATGCCTTTCTTTTTTTCGGTCCTGGGGATGGAACCTGGGGCCTCCTGCATACTTGGCGAGTGCTCCACCACTGAGCCACACCCCAGCCATCTTCTCCCTCTCAGGATCTGCTGTACCCCTTGCCACCTGCTGATCCTGGCTTTCCCTCTGCCCCCTCCCTCCATCTCATCTGGTTGTCCCGGGCATCTCAGCCTAAATGTTACTTTCACTGACACATCTCCCTGACCCATTTCCTGGCAAAAATAGGTCCTCATCATTATTAAAAATTTGCTAATCATGCAACATCTTGCAAGCCTGTGTGTCTGATTTGGTATTTGAAAGTCTGCCTCTGTTGCCAGACATCCGAGCACGAGGGCCAGGAGCTTTCCTTGTCCCTGCAGTCCCTCTCATGACCCATGACTGGTACAGGGCTGGTGCTCCTATAACAGGACTGGGAGGAGCCAGGCTGGGTATCAGACATCCCTGAGTTCTGATGCAGGAGTCTGCACTCCTGCAAGGCAGTGGCTCTGAATTTCTAGTCTATTTTAGCAGTCTTTGTTCCCCAAAGACGGGCAGTTTGCAGCAAGCTGGCTCCTCTGACTCAAACACCAAGGGCCACCTCTTCCCCACTCCTCTGTCCATCCCCCAGTTACCAGACTGAGCCTTGGGATTTACAGACTATCCGAGCTCAGCCTTGGAGGGGCCAGAATGGGGAGTAGGAGTGGGGTCCACCCACCTAGAGGATGCATCCCTGTCCTCAAGGAGAGACCCCTCTAAGGAGCTCTTCAGAGACGGGCTGTCACTTGGAGAGGTGACAGGAGGCAGATCAGTGTCAAAAATAAGACAGAGCAGTGGGTTTCGACTTGACTCCCATTAAGAATGTCACTTTAGAGCGCAAATGAGAGAAGAGAGATGCTCTTTTATGCGGGAGTTTATTTTTGTCACTTTGTCAGAGAGAAATTGCAGCCCTGAGGGCACTGGAGCTGCACAGAATTACCCAAAACATTAACATGCAAATTGCCTTCTTTAGAGAAGGTAATTTTATTAGTGCACGAAAATGTTTCTTTCACTGTACCCATGCCTAGAAGCGGTGCTGTCTGGGGTCCAGTTTGGGTCACTGCACAGGGAGAATTAGGGAGTCCTGAACCTGTTTAGGATTCTATTACCTCCTTGATAGCTGGGACTACCGTGGGTCTCTGGATGCGTGGAACACACAAGGCAGTGTTACAGCTGGTGGCTGATGGCTGTGCCGGGTGGGGAGGGCAGATGACTTGTCATGTAACTTCCACAGTATAGAAGTTGCACAGCTCCTATGTTTTCTGTGTCTCAGATAACCAGGTGAGCAACAGACAGCCATTCCTGGTCCTGGAAGTAGCCATGGAGCCCAGGGAGAGTCCATGCATGGATTTCTGTGCACATTCACTCACAGGTTCAACAAGCTTCACCGGCTCTAGGCCCAGGGCCCAAATCCCGAATCACACGCAGACACAGGGGCACTCAGCATCCTTTGGGCAGGATGATACAGAAGATGACAGACAGCAGCGGCGGTGAGTAAGATGTGCTAGAGGGTGTGCCCAGAACCCACACGGCACTAACGAGAGCAGGACTGCACCGAGAGGGTAGGGAGGGGGGCTGGAAGCTGCCCAAAGGAGGGTCTCACAGGTGGCCATGGTCCAGGCAGCCAAGGACATGCTAGGCAGGGCAGAGTGAAGAGGCACAATGATCTGGCCCAGCAACCTGTAATGGCTGGAGACCAGGTCATGGACTGGGCTGGGCCAGGGGCTGGGGCCGTAGAGGGGAGACATGAGGCTGGTAAGGCCAATCTCAGAGGCCGTGGGAGGCAGGCTGCTGTCCTGCAGGTGGCAAGCAGACACACAGGGCTTGTTAGAACAAAGCCACATTCTCTAGGAGATCTGAAGAGGGAGGGGGTCCCCAGCCCTGGGGTGCCAAAATGACAGAAGGTTGTATGAGGCTCTGCTTACATAAGGCTTCCTCTTCCCTCCACAGACGTGATGGGGGAAGCGTGGGCAGAGACACCCACCGCTAACTGAAAAGAAAACGCCTCAGTCACGTCAGGTCGCTCTGAGCAGATGAGGTGTGTACCCTTCCCCAGGATGCCTGTTGGGGTCTCCCAGACAGACGACACTATCTTACACTGTCTTTTGCCCTTAAATGGCTGACAGCTGCATCCTATGGTCATGATGGGGTATGGGGAACAACCCCAGAACTGTCCTCCAGGACAGCCCAAAGAGAGCGTGACTATTCTTACATTCTGGGTCAGATAACTTGTCATTGTGGGGCTGTCTTGGGCCTTACAGCACCCTGGTCCCTGCCCACTAGATACCAGCAGAGCAACTCCTTTCTTCCAGTGGTGACCACCAAGTATGTCTCCAGCCATGGCCAAATGTCCTCTGGGACATATAGGGGACTGGTTGTAAACACCGTGACCCTATGGCAGTAAGACACACTAATACACGGTGGAGAATGTGAGTAGAGAGTTTAGAAGTTGTTCCTGGTGAGAGATGGTACTCTGGGTTAGAGAAGCTGTGTTTTTCTAGCTCAGGCGTTTTCTTAACTCCAGACAAACAACCGGTCAGATGCCTCATGAGATTTTTCACATCACTTGTGGGTTAAATGATTAAGCCTGGATTTGACCAAGGATGACACAGAAACTCTGGATGGGCTGCAATGCAAGGACTCCTGGAATGCTTGGGAGTGGCATGGTTGTCAAATACCATTAGAGTCTGAAGAAAGAATTTTGGTTCTACTGCTCACTGGATGGGTGGTCATGGGCACAGTCCTTAACTTCAGTGAACCTTGGCTTTCTTCTCCATAACCAGAAGTTGAAAGTTTCCCTTTCAGCACTGGTAGACAATGTGTAACATGCTTACAGGACTTCCAGTCTTAGCTCCAGCACGTATAGAGCCCACAAGTCCTCACTCTTACGCTTCCAGTGCGGAAAAAAAGATGAGCAAACTGAAAATCAATAATTTTTCTTAGATCTGTCAGAGAATTGAGGTCACAGGGCAAACTGCCGCGCTGGAAGCTGGAGAGATGAGTGAAGACAGAAAAGCAACAGCTGAGCAGTGTACCGGGGGCAGAAGCTGCCAGAGCTGGGAAGAAAACTTAATCGGCAATTGGCGATTGTGGGAGGTAGAGCTGTGGACTTGACTAGCAGCTAGAAACTCTTAGAGGCCTTGTCTTGGGGGGGGGGGGGGTTACTCTTCTGCAAGGAGAGCTCCTGGAATTTCTCCAAGACTAGAGGAAAATCCCCTCATGCCTCAGGGAGGGCTGAGGGAGAAACACGGCTTGTGGCTTTCTCTGTAACGAAGGCCTGTACTTGTGCCTGCAGAGGTCACCCCTTCACCAGAGGCAAATCTAACTGGGGTTAAGTCTGATTGTGAGAGGACAACCCTAACATCTCCAGCTTCCTGCTTTCCAGTGAAGAAGCTTTTCTGAGGGACACTGTCCATCAACTCAAGTTCAGCTATGAAGTTGAGGTTCAGTCTTGTTAAAGAACGGTTTCTCTCCTCAGCTCCTTGCCATCACATCAACAGGGCACTAGTCTCAAAACCGCGGATCACAGCTGAGAGATGCGAGGCAGAGACTCCATTTAAGAAGGAAGTTTTACGGACGCTCACAGGCATCATGGGGACGAAAACAAAACCCAGGAAATTAGTGGAGACCAAGGCTTCTGGCACCACAGCAAATGTTCAGTGCAGCCCGACTCCTAAAAGATAAATATAAAACCTCTCAGAAAAGAAGTCTCCAGAGAGAGTTAAAACTATTTTGAACTAAATGAAAATGAAAATAGAACTATTGAAATGTGTGGGAGACAGCAAAGCCATGGTGAGAAGGGAACACGTAGCACAGAATGCGTACATTAGGCAAAAAGAAGGAACTGAAATTGACGACTCAAGCTTTAAGTTTAAGAAAGTAGGAAAAATGCAATTAATCCCCTATTTTAAATAAGCAAAAGAAAAGGGATAATGGAAATTAGAAAACAAATCAATAAAGTGAGAAACAGAAAACTGTAGAGAAAAATCAATGAAACCAAAAGCTGATTTTTGGAAAAAATTCAATCAGTAAAATCGATAAACCTCTAGGCTAGGCTAACCAAGAAAAAAAAAGAGACCATAACATATTATTAATTAATAATTACAAATTAGCAATATCAGAAATGAAAGAGGAATTACTGCTACTGATTTTAAGGACATTAAAAGAATAATAAAGAGATAATGTGAGTCTATGCCCACAAATCTAGTTACTTAGATAAAATGGGTCAATTCCTTGAATGACACAATTAACCAAAACTCATACCAGGTAAAACAGATAATAGGAATACAACCATTGTCTATTAGGGAGAGTGAATGACAAAGACCTTCACCAATAAGAAAGCACCAGGCCTAGATGGGTTCACTGGTGAATTCTACCAAACACTGAAGAAAGAAACGATAGCAATTCTCTTGTATCTCTTCCAGAATAAAGAAAGCAAAGGGAATATCTGCTTGGGCATGTGCGACTTTATTTCCAATTATGTTGGGACTTCCCAGCTATCTTTCACTCGCTTATTTTTAGTTTAATTTATTGTGGTCCAAGAGCATATTTTAATGATTTCTATTTTTTTTTTAATTCGTGCAAGCATTTCATGGCCTGGAATGCACACTATTTTGGTTAATGTTCCAATGTGAACTGAGAAAAATGTATATTCTGCCTTCGTTGAACTATGTCAATTAGGTCCAGTTGGTTGACGGTGCTGCTCAGTTCAATTATATTCTCACTGATTTTCTGGCTGCTGCTTCTGCTAATTATTGACGAGAGGTGACGAAGTCTTTGGTTGCAATCACAGAATTAGCTACTTTTCTGTTTGGCCTGTTTGTTTTGCCAGACATATTTTGACGCTTTGTCGGTGGATATATGTTAAGGATCTGTTTGCCTCCTTGGAGATTTAACTGCTTTGTCTTTGATAACTTTTTTTTTTTTTTGAGACAAGGTCACCCTCTCATCCAGGTGGGTCCTGAACTCATTATGAAACCCAGGGTGGCCTTAGATGCACAGCAATCCTCCTGCCTCTGCTTCCCGACTGTGGAGATTATAGGCACACATCACTATGCTCAATTATTATGTGGTGCTGGGAGCATCCAACTCAGGGCCTTGAGTTTGCTAGGCTCGTGCTTTAACTGCTAAGCTACTTCCCCAGCCCCTGTCTCTTATAATTTTATTAGATTTTTATCTCTGATCATTTTATTTTATTTTATAGTCTCTTTTTGTCTGTAATTAACGTAGCTATGGTATACATGTGAGCCTTTTCTGGTTTTAATTAAACATTTTATGGGATTGTATTTTATCTCTTTTTAAAATATATCAATTATACTCCTTTTTCTTCTCTTTTTTAAAGATTAGCACTATATTGCTTGTGCTGACCTCTAACTCCTAGGCTCAAAGGACCTTCCTGCCTCATCATCCTCATCCTGAGTAGCCACACCACCATGTCTAACTCATACTACGTCTTCATTTTTAAAGTCAATCATTACCCCAGAGTTTGCAATACAACTTTCAACTAATAAATTTATTTTCAAATAACACTTTACCTCTTCCTGGAGAAATGAAAGAAACCTAAGTGATCTGAGATTTGGCTACGTCATTTTAGATACAGCACCAAAAGCAAGATACATGAAAAAAAAAAATTGATAGGTTGGGCTTAATTAAAATAAAAAAGTGTTTGCTCTGAAAAAAATTTTTATTGAGAAAATAGGGTTAAGGCTGTACCTCCGTGATAGAGCACTTGCCTAGCACACGTGGATGAGAGAGGAAAATGATATAAGTCATCGATTGGGAAAAATATTTGGGGGACAGATATCTGATGAGGAACTTGTCTCCAAAACTTATATATAAAACTTACATATAAAAAGCACTCTTAGGCAAGTGCTTTAACTGCTGAGCTACACCCCCGTCCCCTATCTGATAATTTTATCAGATTTTAAAAATCTCTGATCATTTTCTTTTATTCTGTAGTCTGTTTTGTCTTAGTCTGCAGAGTCTGTTAGTCAATACCAACAACAGAACAATAAAAATGAACCACAGATCTGAACTGATTCTTCACGAAAGATATACACATAGTACGTATGCATAGGAAAATAGGCTCAACATCAAATGTCTACAGAGAATTTCAAATTAAAATAACAAAGCACCAGGGTCCATACCTATTAGAACGGTTACACCCCCAAACTGACTGTACCCTGTGTTAATAAGGATGTGGAGCAACAGAAGCTCTAATTCATTCTGGGCAGGAATGCAAATGGTACTGCCTTTTTGGAAGGCAGTTTGATAATTTCTTACAAAGCTAAACATAATGATACTGCATGTATCGATCAGGATTCTCTAGAGAGAGAGAGAATCAATAGGAGACAGATAGGCAGATAAGTGGAGAATTATTAATATTTGGTTGTGCAATTTTGGAGACTGAGAAGTCTCACATCAGACAGAAAGCTGGAGATCTTGTGATCCCAGCGACGTGGCTCATACCACATCTGAAAGCCTCAGAATCTCGGAAGTGATGGGGAAACTTAGTCCAGAGCTAAAGGCCTACAAACCCAAGGGGAGGGCGGTGTAAGTCACGCAGCCTGAGGGGTGGAGAAGAGTTTTCTAGCTCCAAAGACGAAGTGGGAGGAAGTGGCCTTTCTTCTGTGTTTTCTTGCTCTCTCAGGGCCCCGGGCTGATTGTAGGATACTTGCTCTCACTGAGGGAAGATATCTCTCAGTCGCCATGCCCCACACCAGTGTCCTCTGGACACACCCTGAGAGGCACACCCAGCAATATAGTGCTTTTCCAGTCCTCTAGATAATTCTTTAGTCCAGTCTAATCAGGTTGATGTGTAACAGTAACCATTGCACCATGTGACCCAACAATCATATTTCTGGATATTTTGCCTGACCATGTGGACGCCAGCACAAGACTTACACATGACCATTGATATCAGTTTTATTCCCGGTTTCTTAGGCTGGAGTCAACCAAGACACTCTTCAATAAATGAAGAACAAATTGTGGTATACCCATTCAATGGGCTATTATTCCGACAGAAGAAGAAATGAACTACGGGGCCATAAAAAGACTAAGATGAACTTAAAGGCACATTGCTCAGTGAAAGCAGGCAGTGTGGAAAGGCTAGACGTGGTCTGATCTCACAGTACGATGTTCTGGAAAGGCAAGACTCAGGAGAGTAAAGAGATCAGCGGGTGCCAAGGGCGGGACAGAAATGGACAGGTAGAGCAGGGGGGATTTTTAGGGCAGTGAAGCTGTCCTGGTAAATACTATAATTGTGGACACATGTCATGATGCGTTTGTCAAAACCCACAGAACTGTTTAATAGGAGGAATGAGCCTTAATATAGAGCCTGGGCTTCAGTCAGTAATACTTTACTAATCTTTGATTGTTAATTGTAACAAGTGTACCGCATAATCCAAGGTGGTATTTTAGGGGAATCCGTGGTGAGAAAAGGGGATTCTCTGTGTTGCAGGATGTGCGTGCTAATAAAATAAAGTCTACCGATTAAAAAGGTGCTGAGAGAGTGTATGGCCTGTGTTAGGCGGTCAATAAACGTAACTTATGTTTGCGTCAACTACTGGCAGTCACGTAAGAAGGCAGCCTGCTGGAGCAGGTTTAGTTGGGAGACATACTGGAACACGAACTCGCTGGGTGCCATGAGCTTGCAAGTATTATCACGGTGCAAGGCAGCTCAGAACTTGGGGCTGCTTCCTGTTCTGCCCCTGGCTGCCTGCACCTGACCTCTTTATCACTCTGAGCTTCGACCTCTGTAATGTGGTCATGTGCAAGACCAAGCTCACTGGAAGTGAGTGCACTCAGTGGAAACCATTTTGTGACTGGTAAATCACACGCACAACAAGAATGACATTGGTGGCTGGAAAAAAAAAGGAGCCACCATTAGACCCAGTATGTAGGAAGTTTTCATCAAAAAATGCGATGAATATCTAAATTAATTGTTACAGTAGAAGACATATTGGCACTAATCCTCTTCAAAATACACCCCCCTTCACGTTGAGCCCACTGATCTCACTGCCACTTCCTGTAGCGGTTCTGGAAGTCCTCTTTCATGAGAGTCTTTGGTTATGCTGCTGTGACTGCCTTGATACGGTCATGAATCAATTCAAAACATTTGCCTTTCATGTCATTTTGAGTTTGGGGAAGGGCCAGAAGTTGCCTGGTTCCAGATCTGGTGAATAATAAGGGGGGTGAGGACACACCGTGATTTTATACGCCTGCCTGTTTGTTCGATGGCAGTCGGCAGCAGCACTCACCGCATTTTTGATTGTGCTGTGCACAGAAAGTGACACAAGTGTTGGGATAAACAGGGAGGATTAATGGCGGTGTGTCTTTTATGACAGTATAGATTTCTTTCATCTACACATTCACTGTGCATTTTGATCAGCTCTTGGATTTCCTTACTAAGTCCTGACTACAACCCCAATTGGGTGTCTTGTTTCAGAGGCCTCTGAGGCGTGGGGGGTGGGGGGGGGGGTGAAGCATCATCTCAGGGTCAGTGGCAGGCAGGCAGGGAAGCCCAGCCAGTCACCACCACTCTGGGCTTGTTCCACAATCCTGAGTGTTTTTGCTGCTGTTTCTGCAAGATCTGAGGGTGGTGAGTAGCAGGTGCAAGAAGCGGGGAGGCCAACATGAATAAGGCGCCGCTTTCCGCTCTTCTGAGTACTTCCGGGGGTGGGGGTGGGGGCAGACCATGAGCAGAGACCCTGTTCTCTCCACCCTCCAGGTCACTGAGGATGAGGAAAAACGGGCACATGGGCACTGGCTGGGCACACGTCACCTGGCAGCGGCAGTACCTGAGGGAATGCAGCACCTCACAGACACAGCCTACATTGTGTAGGTCTCGAAGACTCGTGTCAGGGCCAGGGGAAGGTAGGCTGGCATTTCTGTTGGCTCACTTGCTTTTATTAAAAATACTTCTGCTGCTGACGAGTTGGTAGATGCGTGTAGGGGCACACATCCAGAGAGGCCCATCTGACTGCAAGATGATGTCAAGGCTGAAGAGCACAGTCGGTGCCAGGCGCCTCCACGTGGCACTGCGTGAGGCCGGCCTAGTTCTATGCCTTCCCAAGGTGCGGGAGCGCCCATGTATATGCATAAAGGAGGCTTCACTAAACATTCCAAGTAAAAATACTTTTAAATATTTCAGTACATCGCAACCACATGCATTTCAGTTGGGGCTCATCCCAGCTGATGGACGTATAGGCGGCAGATGATTTGCATAAGTCAACTGAGGAAAACTGGTGAGAGACGGTAACAAGACTCCGACACCCACAGGAAGGGCTGGCTGTCGTGCTCTGGTGCTGGGTCCACCTGCTGCATGTTTCCGAAACCCCTACTATGCCTCGGGCAACATGCTGGCTTTCAGGTGGGCAGAAGGGCTCTCTGGCAGAGGTTAGTCTAACTGAGGGTGGATGTCACATACTTGTTTCAGGTTCTCTGAGGGCTTTTCGTTTTTGTTTTTGTTTGGTAGTACTGAGGATTGAATAGAAAGCCTTCACACTGACCTACATCTCCAGCTCATTTTAGATGATACAGTGTCTTACTAAGTCATTAAGGTTTGAACTCGCAATCCTCCTGCCTCAACCTCCCAAAGTTCTGGGACTACAAGTGTGTGCCACAATGCCCAGCGTTGGTCCAGTGTTTAAGGGCCCTGTGATCGAGCAGCAGCAGCAGCAGCTGTTATCAGAGCACACGGCAGGGGGCAGGGCCCTGTGCCTGGCTGTGGTGGCCGTTTGAGGACAGGGCTCTGGCTATAGTGCATGAGAGGAAGAGATTTCAGCCAGAGGTCAGGCCTCAGCTGGGGGACTCCAAGGTAGCCTGCTCCTCTGGCTGGAGTAAGGGAGGATGAGGCTGCAGAGGGGCAAGGTTCCAGTCTGCAAGACCTGTAGGCACTCAGATGTCCGCCTTGGGGCTGGAATCAGGCGGGATATTAGCGGTGGGCTGGCTCTGAGTTGAAAGATGGTTCATAGAGAGGCCCGCGATTGGCCACCGCCAGACAGAGGCGGGGAGCACCTGCCACATATGGGCTCTTCTTCAGGCCATGCAACCCAACAGTGCTGTGTGAGACGACCTGGGGAAGGCGGGTGGGGCCGGGGGCTGGACTCTGGTGGGCACTGAGGGAGACTCTGCTGCAACTATGTCCCACCCTCTGGCTAGGCTGTGAGGCAGCCCTTTCTTTCTACCTCTGCCCCCAACATCTGCAGAGACCTGGCAGGAGCAGCGCCCAGGGAGCAATTCCTAAGAAAGGCAGGCAGGAAGACCCGTGGGATCACACGCACATCAGCTGTGCCTGGCTGGGCCGAGGCGCAGACACTTAGAGCTTGGCGTGCCTTCTGTGTTTGGCTTCGTTTCTTCCACATCAGTGTTCTCCTGAGACGGCACTATTGTATCTCCACTTCCGGGTGATGAATAGGGCGCTCAGAGGGAAGTTATATAACTTGCTGGAGGTTGTCTAGCTCCTGAGTGGTCAAGCTTGAAGATGGGCTTGTCTGAATCCAGAGCCTGTGACTTTGAGTAAATCGCCGGCCAACGCAATGCAGCCGCAAAATGGGCAGATGTAACTCAGAGGTTTTGCAAGTAGTGGGGAAAATGTTTCTTATTCCGGCCTAAGGGTATTGCCTGTATCAGTCATAAAACTGCATTCTTAGATTTCCCTGTCTAAGAAAGTGGTGCGTGTATGTGCACAGGAAGTTGGGGGAGGGTGGGCTCGCTAGTCCATTTTTTCTTCATTAGTTACTGAAAGAGACCTAGTTTCTTTCTTAAAAATAACAGAACACCTGGCTACAAAGTGAACAGAGGTTCAGGAACCCCTGGATGTTGGAACTGTAGAGGGGACCTGATGCCCAGACGGTGGGCTCTAGAGTTTCCTTTACAGGTGAACTGTTTCCTTGCTGACATGAGTGGCAGTGACTTTTGTCGCCTGACCTTATACATCTAATCCTCATCTCTGCTCGTCGAGACTTGCGATTCCACCATACAAGTAGAGCAAAGTCTCTGTGATAAGAAGGATCGCATGAGTGCAATTTACATGAAATAACTGCATCTCACTGTCACCATTTTCTTAATTTGACTCTGGACCACGAGAGGCTACGACACCCCAGTTTTGCTGATAACACCCTCATTTAGATTCCTGTGTTCTGCTGGAAATTCTAAGATTGGAAATTAAAATCCTCAATTTAAAAACAATGACAATTCCACTGGCATGCTGAGGAGTGTAAGAATGCATGGTACAAGATTCCATCGAGCTCCTGAACAGTCTTTGACATTCTAGAGAGATGGAGACCAGCCTATTTAGGGAAGGATGAGCGCAGGATGCAGATGAGGGCTCCTTGGGTGGGGGAGCCAGACGTTGGATGAGGTTATTGCCAAGCCTTAGCTTTCGTCTTTTGTGGTGAGTTTGTGGGTACCTGATCCACTATTTAGAGCAGCTAATTTTAAAAGCTAAGTACCTAAGAGCAGACTATGTCCAGACCACGACAAAAATGTCTTATGAACCCAGCATGGTGATTAATCCAAATCTATGCACCCGAAGTCCAAGAGATAAGAAAACAATCCGAAACAAAGCTACTGGCCTAGAATGTGGCTTGGTGAAAAAGTGCTTTCCTGGAGTGCGTGAGGTCCTGGGTTCATTCCCCAGCATTGCAAAACAAACAAAACAAATAAAACTAAGGCTATTAAAAAGGGGAAGTTGAAGTTGAGATTTCTCATGTATGTGCTTTTTCTCAGTGGTTTTGATTTCTGCCCTCACTAATCTCTTCAAAGCCCATTTTCTCCTCCATTTCAATAGCAAGGTCTCCTCACACAGGTTACCTTAGCTCACAAAGCCTTGCACTGGGGATCTGGTTCGCCATTGTGGCAGGTACCAGACTTCTTTCATTAGGACCAGAGGAAGATATGGACTGGATGTGGGAGGGGGAGGATGCATTAGCACTCTGACGCAGCTGATGCTGAGAGTGAGCGATGATCCTGTCCAAGCGAGCTGGCTTTCCACACTAGGCACTCGGGGACAGGAAGACCCTGTCAAGGGTGCTACCTCCTCTGTACGATGTGGTTCTCATTCTCCAAACTTCCTAGAGATTATTTTGGCATTTGTTCATCAAGCGCTCACTAGGCTCTGGCTGAAGGACTTTTGTGCGTTCTTGGCCACACGACAGGCCCTCAAGGCTACAAACACACAGTGGGTACGTTCTCTGGGTCACATGCCATGCCACGTGCCGTGTATGTGCTTTGAACCCTTTCAGCCACCCTTTTCTGTTGCTTCCTGGAAAGCACCCATCATACCTTACCATGATTATCGTCAGTCACTTATGTGACAATAAGGCAGAGGGTGAATGGGCTGAGTCTGATCTCAGTCAGATCCCAGGTCTCCTCTGTTAATTTCACCTCTGTGAATCTCAGGTTTCTTACTTGTCGAATGGATTGTGTAAGAATTAGCTCATAACAGACCCCTGTTATCTCTGTCAAATAGTAAATGCTTAGTAAATGGTCTCTCATCAATTTTTTTTCCTACGAGGGGTAGAATCTGTAAGCAATTTATCTTTACATCTCATGAGACTCAGTGGCAGTAACGTGCTCATTGTGTGCTTGTTGAATGAAAAAGAGCTCATGCTCTTTGACAATGAGACCCACTCTCCACTACTTCTCAAGGATGCTGTCTCTTGTGGCTGAGGATCAAAGTCAGAGCCTCTTGCATGCCAGGGTGTGCTCTCCACCGAGCCACGTCCCCAGTCCCGAAGACTTTCTTTTTGTCAACAGACAGCAGCTCTGGGGCCATCTCCCTTGGCATATGCCATCACCTCGCTTAACTGGAACCAAGTGCCCGAGAGTCTTTTGGCTCTGCTCCAGGAAGAGAAAGAAGGAAAGAGGGAACGAGGGAAGGAAGGAAGGACTCCGGTTTTTCTGATGACTTTTGCCAAAAGCACAAACCGCCCTTCAACCACAGAGTCCTGTTCTCCAGTCCTGGGAAGGTCCTTGGCTTCAGATGCTCCTTTCTCCCTGAGAGTCAGGAGCGAGGGACCAGCCTTGAGAAGGAGATGAGAACTGGGCCCTGGCTGGTACCAGGTAGCAGAAAAGCTCCTATTCCTGGGTTTAATGCCCAGCCATCTCCTAGGCACCTCTCCCACCCCCCACCCATTATTTCCTTTTAGTAGCAAAGGGAACAGGAGTAAGAACTCCAAGGATGAGCTGGGCCTGATGGCTCAGGTCTGCAATTCAGCACTCTAGGAGGCTGAAGCAGGAGGATAACAAGTGTCAGTCCAGCCTGGGCAGCTTAGTAAAATCAAAACCAACGTGGGGGGCAGGGACATAGCTCAGTGTGAAGTCTCTGGGTTTGATCTCCAATACCAACAAAGAAAGAAAGAAACAAAAAACAAAATCCAAAAATCAAAAACTCTCCACAGTTGAAAGGAAGACACAGGATCTTGGACAACTCCTCCTCCCTTGTCCCAAGTTCCATCGGCCCAGAATTTAAACAAATATTTTATTGGGGGCTAAAGGAATAGCTCAGTAGTTACAGTGCTTGCCTGGCAAGCACAAGTCCCTGGGTTTGATTTTCCATCGCCACCTAAGGTGAGGTGAGATGGTACGTGCCCATTGTCCTAGCACTTAGGAGGCTGAGGCAGGAGGATTGTGGTGAGTGCACAGGCCAGGCTGTGCTACACAGTGAGTTCAGGACGGGCCTGAGCTAAAGAGCAAGACTGTCTCAAAACAATTTTTTTTTATTGACACAGGATGTGTGTTTACGGAATACAACACAATGTTTTAGTATGCATATACATTGTGTAATGACTTTAATCAGGTAATTAGCATACTCATCACCTTATACTGTCATTTCAACATTCAAAATCCTTCCTGGCAGCTCCCAGGACTACCGTGAGCTCTTCTCCCCGCTGTTGCCCGCCCTCTAGCCCCGCCTCACAAAGCTGACCCTTTCACAGTGCCTGGGGAGCAGCACTGCCCGGGGGCGGCCCTCAGTTGCACACCTGGGGCCAGGTGGTAGGAGGCTGGAGTTCCCATCTTCCCTTTGCGCTGGCTGTAAGGCTGGGGACAAGTCACTTTGCCCTTGGAAGCTCAGGGTCCCTGTCTGTAAAATGAGGGGCTATGCCGCACCTTGATGGCCTGGTGTGAGAACTGGCAGCAGCACCTGTGCCCATGAGGTAGAAGCTGAACATCTCCCCGATGCCAACAACGATCACTAACTACTCAACACACGTGGGGCAGAAGGGTGCCAAAGCCCGGGGATTCCTGGTTCCAGATTGGATCCTGCTAAAAATAAGTATTTCTTTCATTCCCTTAGCTTGGTCAGCTGAGTGGAGAGACCCTGGCAGACCCCCAGGATCTCTTGGGAGCCTGTGTTGTGGGCAGCTCCTGCAGATTCCGCTTACAGGGAGCAATTTCAGAGGCAAACAAAACATGAAAAGCTATTCGGAATTAACAATGGGCCAGATGGTAATGCTAGTTTGAAGCAATACAACATGATAAATAGCTTCCTGCTGCTACTCCTGATCAATTTCAATATTTAATAATTCCACTGCCACCCCACCCCCTCAGCTGGCCCCCACCACAGGATCCTGTGATGTCGCCCTGCATTCAGCTCACAGAGCAAACACTTCACTTTCTGAAGGTGTCAGCAAAAAGTGACGCGGCTCGATTGTCAGGTGAGCACGCGCGGTCCTCGAAAGGGTAATGAATCTGCCTACTTCTGCAGACGCTCCAACTCATGCCTCTCCTGGTTGCCACGGGGGCTGGAAGAGAGCTGCCAACCGCAGAGATGCGAGAGTCATTCTTGGTCCAGTGACTAGTGGTGTTTTCTGACTTTTGGTTTTCAACTAGAGAAAAGGGCAGCAGGGAACTCTGTGGTCACTTTAGGACCAGTTAGTAAGAGGGAACAGCCCAGCAGGGGAGCCCAAGCGGGCTCGTATTTAAGACTTATCCACTGCCAGGCCTCTGAGCCTCAGTTTTCTCCTCTGTACAACGGGTATACTCAGACCTACCTCCAGAAGGATTTTAGCCAGTCCTGCACATGCACAGAGTGGTTGGCATTTGGAAAGAGCCAACAACTGGCAGCCAGTAGCAGCCTTACCAACTAGGATTACCAAATACGAAGCCGAGTGGCAAATGATTTCTAAGTGCCAGTGCCCCATAGGAAGGACCTGCTGCGTCCCTGTGATTGGGAGGCTTCTAGGCCACATAAGTAGGGTAGCACCTGCAAGGTCAGCACCAGGGGTCAGACAATCTCCCCCACCCCCCGCCAGGATTCTCCCCAGGGAACGTCCACTGACAAGGCCCATAGCTGGGCCAGGGATGCAGCTCAGTGGTAGCGCCTGCCTAGAGTGTCGAAGCCCTGGGTTCTAGCCTCGTACCCCAACCAGTTAGCATTGACCCCGAACACCTTCATGTCCACTGATGTGAGACCTTAGGGCCAGCATGGAAAGCAGACAGTGTGAGTATCATTTTATAGAGGAAGATCTTGAAATTAGGAGATGACTTTTGAGCTGAGACTGGCAGGAAATGGTGGAATTAGTAGCAACCTGGATCTCTCAATGTCTGACCGCATGTCCTCTCCACTGAGTCGTAAGACTAAGCCACTCCAGGGGACACCCCTTCCTCTGTGCATCCCTTAGGGAGGGGGGTGGCTTAGGGAGGGCCTCTGGCTCTCACAGTCACTATCTGATCCCGGCCACTTGAGCTGCGGTCTACTCATCTGTGAAAGACTCGTGACACCTTCTGCACTGGGTCACAGGGGACACTTAATGAGCAGATATGCACGGAAGGACTTGGCAGTTCTGTGGTGAACGGTATGAATGTCAGTTTAGTTATCTTGTATTTTTAGAAAAACACCCTCTGTGAGGGGAAAGATCTAAAACTTGTCCATTCAAAGGTGGGTTCTCCTAATAGAATCCTTGATTTTTACATAGCCTGCTGGATCAAGGTTGCGTTCTTTGGTGTGGTGTTCAAGGCTTCCCACAACTTTATCTCCACCTCTCCCCCCTTCCCTTTTTACTGCAGTCCATCTAAGCTCAGTGACCGCTTGCAAGTGCCTACACCCAGGCCAGCCAATTCCTCTGCCCAAGTGTCTGTCCCAGCATTCACCTCTTGTCCCCCATGCCCTTCTCTAAGAAATCCTCCTTGGCCCGCCTTGACTGAGAAGCTCTCTGACAGCTGCCCAGGGCTTCCCTCCATCCCAGCCCGCATTCCACAGCACCGCCATCTTTTTCTCAGCTACCCGTCACTCTACGGTGAGTTCCTTCCAGGCAACAGCCAAGTGCTGTGCCCTCCAGTCCACCTGAGGCCCAGCTTGCATGTGCACAGCAAAGGTAGACTGAGGGACAAATGGACCAATAAGCAGCAGAGATCTCCAACACAGGTGGAGCCTCAGGGCAGCGAGGACTGCCCATGGCGGAGCTGGAATTTGGGAAGGGCACAGCCTTAACAGCAAGGGCGTCCTGGAATTTAAGCTCGCCTCAATTCCTGGAATGATGCCCAGAATGTGCAGCATCTTCTTCCTCCCTCTCCCTTGATAAGAAGGAACAAAAGCTGCGTCTGCCCTCCCCCGTCCCATGTTGGCTGGGACTCCGCACGACCAGCAGAGCCTATCACCAGGTACCTGAGTCCCTCTGGTACAGGGTCATGGAGTTCCACCGCCTCGTGATGTCGATGTACAGAATGTCCACCGCAGCCATGGACAAGCTGCTGCTGCTGAGCTTGCAGTTCCTGCCGGAGACGGCAAAGCAGACCTGTTAGGGACGGCTCGGGTGGGACCTGCCCTGTCCGTCTTCCCTCCAGGCTTGCTATAGAACGGCGTGACCCACCAGAACACACAGATTAACATCTTATCCTCCAGTGTGGTGCTATTAGGGAGGGGGGCCTGTGGGCAGGATAACGTCCTGAGGGTGGGAGCCCTCACGGGTGGGATTAGTGTCTCTATTGTAAGTGACAGCAGTGTGTTTACTTGCGATCTGGGCTCTCTGCTTTGTGAGGAACCACAGAGAAAGATGCCATGGGAAGCAGGGAAGGAGCCCTCACCAGATGCCCATCTGCCGGTACCTTGACGTTGACCTCAACTTCCCAGGCATCTCTTGGACCTGTCACTGACACCGAGAAGTCAGTGTTTCTGTTGCACCCCATCTGTGGTATTTTATGAAAGTTGCTCAAACTGATTCAGGCAAGCCTGCCCAGGCCATGTTCTCTGTTTGGAATGACTGAAGGACAGCCAGGATGGTGGGAACCGTGAGTTGGGGTTGGAGGCTGAGGACTCCTGGAGGCATAGCTGTTAGGTTAGCTCAGGGCTGATAGCAAAGAGAGAGCAAGGTGTCAAGATGGCGAGTCTAGAGCAGAATCCTGGCTCTGCCTCTGAAAAGAAATGTCCCGCGGAAGAGTTTGGAAATGGGAGGGCTTTGTGGCAGCCATGATGCCAGCCTGATTTACACAGCGTGTAATCCCTCATCTTGGAACTCCACATTAAAAAAAAATACCCCCAATGCATGTGTCTCTATCTTCCTGTTAATCAGTTCTGGGATGTGTGCACGGCCCTCTCTTGCCAGCATCCAGGCGGTGGCCAGTGTCACGCTCGGAAGACTCCGTGATGACAGCCCTTCACTGTCATAGGGCTGAAACCATCACTGCGGTCCAGTAGCAGTTGCTCCCAGCTGTTCACCAGGTGAGTCCCTGATGACACATTTACAGACAGAGGCTCAACATATCTGAATTTCACCTGTATCTTTGCCCCTGAAGATTTTACACAAGGCCCGGATCAGCTACGCTGAACCTCAGGTTTACAGAGTGGAAAGCCCCGGCTGGGTCACACCCTTTATATAGGATGAGCCGGGGCGGGGGGGGGGGGCATTGGTGCACGGCCTGGAAGCCCCTCAACATTGGTGGTCCTGACTTAAGAGGAGCTACCTGGGAATGCCAGGAGGAGGGCATGTGCCTCTGAGCTCCAGGGATTCCTCTCGTTTAGGTGCAGGGATTCGATGGTCTGTTGTCAGCACAGGTGCTCCCCATCCAAGTCACAGAGCGATGTTTAGAATCTTATCTTCCCATGTTCAGTCTGGAAATGTGCATGGGAAGGGGCAATGTGACTCACTGTCAAGTCCCCAGGAATTGTTAGTTTTTCCTGGTCCCTCTCCCCATTTCCCTTTTCTTCTCTCCAAGCCAGAAGCCCCAGGGCAGGCTTTTTGGGGAGCAACCTGCTTACCGGAGCACTGGTAAGACCACTGGTCCGCAGGCCTGGCTCTCAGAGGCAGCCCTTGGCTAACTCAGCGCACCACCATGTGGACAGGATCTCACTGGGAGATGAGTTCCCAGGCTGGCTGGATTCGCCCAGGGGTCCTATAAGCTAGACCTGGGGACAGCTGCCACACTGGCTGGGTTACATGTGTCATTATCCCTCATGTGGATGGTTCCCTCAGGAAGCAGACGGGTGAGGCTTTGACTGGAAGTGCGACTGGGCACCCAGAGGCCCCTACTGACGGTGCCGGATGAGGGTGGCTCTCTCAGTGATCTGGCACACTTCCCGCGGCCTATCCTCCCTCTCGTCTTCTCTCTTGTCCCACATTTTGCAGTTCTGAGCACCAGTAACAATGTGTTGGTGGATGTGGAGCCTTACGTGTCACCTGTCACCCAGATGGCTATCTCTATTGGCTTTCGCTGGGGACGAGGCCCTGGTCTCTCCTGAGGTACGCTCAAGTCCTGCACTGCTCATCTCCAAAGCTTCATTAGGAAAGGGCCACGGGCTTTCTCTAATTATCATGTCAGTGTTCTCCGGACTACCTGCTCCCTCACAGGAAGGGAGCACCGCCAGGCCTGCTCTGTGGGTTAATGGAGTAGAAAAAGGAAAACCAAACTGACCACTGGTATATAGTTATTTTTTTCTGACAGCAAGAAAATAGAAGTGTCAAACCTTTAGCAGGAGCCGTAATTTACCAAGGAGAATTCTCCATTTATCCCCTTTCCAAGGTAACTCATCCTCTCTCACAAGGCTGCAGATACAGTTGATTGCAACATCTGCTGCCCAGATAGAGCAGAGATCCGTGCTGGCTGCAGGACACAGGAAGCGCTTTAAGAGATTTTTGACTCCGTAGGCATTTCTTGGGCACCATCTGTATACCAGGCACTTTCCTGCTCCTGAGCTCTTGGAATCTTTATAACCACTAAACGAGAGGCTCCCAGTCCCATGTCACTGGAGGGTAAACTGAGGTCGAGGAGCAGGGACAAGGCCTGCCAAGATCACACAGCTGGGATCCACATGCTGTGTTCCCCTGGAAGATAAGCAGTGGGTGTGGGACTGGAGAAGGCTGAGCCTAGAACCACAGAAGGCACTTAAGAACGAAGTAACAGTCTTTCTAGGCCCCGGACCCATAGGGCTGGAGCCTCCACAGTGCTTCTGTTGGGAAGCACTGAGACAGGAAGGGGGTGGGGAAGGCAACCAGGATCCCGCGGAGACAGATTCTCCTAGGTCTGTCGCTGTAATTACCAAACAACATTCTCAATCGACTGAAACATGGAACACATCTCAGGGGCAAGAGGTCAGGACTTTGGAGTGATTTTTTTCACCCACCCAGTCAATACAGAATTTATTTTTTGCTGATGGCATGACAGCAGTGTTCGGGGCCTAGCTTGTAAAGCGTAACTGAAGGGGTCTCGGGCATCTCTCTTACAGGAACGATGCGATCTCAGAGTCTGAATAAAAAGCCAAAGGCTGGGTGGCTCCTAGCCATGGTCTCCCCGACGCCCTGAAGTGCAGTTCCAGATGACTCATGACTAGAAGGAAGAAGGGGAAGTGGAAGTAAAGGCCAAGAAACACGGCAGCACGAGAGGTCGGAGCAATTCCTAGGAAAAGACTGGCTGGAAACGGACGTGGAAAGCACAGTCAACCGACTGTGGCTTCGCTGTGTGGCCTTGAGCACGACACTGGAGTTCTCATCTGTGCGCTGAGAATAAGCTATTGACTATCCGAGGCCTCGGAGGGACTAGCTCAGTGCCTGGCACGTGTGGGAGAATGCCACGTGACAACTCACATCTTTCTTCTCTGATGTAGAACTAGTTTGAAGAAATTATTTTTGTTTGATGGGCTTTTTTTTTTTAAATCAAAGGAATTTTGGCAACATGATGGGAGAGAATCACAAATCATTCAAGTTCATTAGAAGCCCAAGTATAGAAAGATTTGAAACAATCATCCCACTTCCTTTTAACAACTGCTGACATCTCATGGGAAATTTAGGAACCAACTTTTTCCACTCCATAAAATCCTATTTATAGAATTTCTTTGTGTTCATCCTTCTCTGTGCAAAAGAGAAGCTTCTCCTTCTACCCCCAGAGGTTTCTAATGAGTAAAAGCTAACAAATGATCAATACTTATTATTAAAAAAAACTCCACATATGTAAACATTGGGGGAGCGGGGGTTTAAAGTGTATGCGTTTTTAAAGGCCATGAATACCCCAGGCATAGAATCCCGGTATTGCTGGATAGGGATCAGCACACAAGAGGAGATTTTCAAAGTCACCGGAGGTGTTAACAGCAGAGAGGGAAGAAGGCCCCTACACTTCTCTTCTGGAATGTTCTAACCCACCATGTTGCTTCTCAGAGAATAAAACCCCCTAGAGCTCCCCATTATGAAGCATATTAATATCTCCTTGTGATAAAAGGAAGTGGAAGGGGAAAAGGGAAAGACAGAAAAAAGTTCTCTAATTCAAAAGGAGACCCAGGATCAGAAGCCACAAGGGTGAGGGCAGGATTTCAAAGCAGAGCAGCTTTGAATGGGGGAAGGCTGGAGGTGCAGGGGAGGGCGCACTGCCTCTAGAAATGAAATCGGTGTGGGCCAACTGTTGATTCCCCTGGCTGCCCTCACGGCAGCTGCAGCAGATGCCCACTGATGTCAGCTTCCAATGCGGGCATCCTGCCCGATCGCAGGGGAGGCTCCCCCAGATTAGTAATCCGATGGGAGATGAATTAAAAAGATGCATCTCCCTTAAAAAAAAAAAAAGCTGTCAAGCTGAAGAATCAATTAGATCATTTCTATTTCCTGGAGAAACAGAAATCTCCACACCCTGGCAATTATTATAAAATACAATTGAAAAAGAAACAAAGAACAAAGAGGTGCTCAATTCGTGGTGATGTGTCCTGCTCTTACGTGCCACGGGAGGAAATGACACAAAAGCTGGTTCCGTAGGCTTAAGTCCAGACAGGAGAACGACAGTTCATTATTTCTCATTTCTTGGTGAAACAGAATACGGGCCGGCTGGCATTAGCATAATTCACTCTGAAAACTGCTGATCTAGGCAGCACATTATGAGAGATGGACCCTCAAAACAAATTCGATTCAACTGTTTATTATTTTCTTCCCTCTTGTTCTCTTGAGAGAAGGTGGGTAGTACAGATGAAAGCCAAGTTCAACTTCTGCCTGGCGCGTGGGAGCCGTGGAAGGCGCACAGACCTCACCCGTGAATATATCTTTTTTTGGAGTGCTCCTGAGAAGGGCACTTGGTTCAACTGAACATATGGCATAAATATTATTAATTCATAATGAAGCACATTTTAAACCAAAGTGGAGAGAGAGAATAGCTGTTAGCAAGAGAAACTGCCTGCTGTTAAACAGCGAGACGGAACATAGCCAGATTAAAAAAATTTTTTTGAAAGCAGAGTCTTGTCATCTTTTACTATTAAGTTGCTGTTGGGATTTCTCGATCCATTTAAAAAGGAAACGTCTATTAGCGATTGTGTGATATTTTTTCGGTTTCTTCCTGCATCCTTAATTACGACAGACATTTGTCGCATGGAGAGGCAGCTCATTTTCTGGGTCTGTCTGCGCGGGTGGCCTATTCCCCACCTGGAGGTGCCCTCCTCTGGTCTCAAGGTCACCATTGCTCCACTAACAGCCTCAGCCACAGACTGGGAACTGGGCTGCAAAACCTAACAGTCTCTAACATCACAAGAATTGTTCTCTCATGCAAATGCCCTTAATTATGGAGAACAAAGGGACGGGAAATCAGAAAGCCTATCACATAAAGACAGATTTGTAGCCTTATTTTTTATATCACACCGTTCCAGTCTGAATTTTTTTTTTTTTAAGGAATCTTCTTTGCTAGGTCCATTCTCAATTCTGTTTTTTTTTTTCCTTCCTATGAGATTGCATATAAATGTCCCAGTCCCCTGAACAGCCACCTTCTTGGCTTTCACACCCAAAAGCCATCCACCAATGGCCTCTATCAACAGTCATGCTTTGACGGAATCCACACACTGGCTGAAATTGTTATTTATTATTGCCGGCTTTAACCTCTATATATGTGTACTTAGATTTTACATAAAAATCAGTGTGTCTCTTGGAGATACAGACAGGATCACAGGAGAGGGGGCAAGTGGATCCGAAGGGCAAGGTTGTGATCTAGTGAAATCTCCTCTCAAAAAAAAAAAAAAAAAAAAAAGATTGGAGACATAGTTCAGTGCAAAGACCCTGGGTTCACTCCCCAGTACCATCAAACAAACAAACAAAAACAAACGGTTAGCTTCTTTTGCGAAATCTAAAGTTCTGGTGATCCTGAGCCTGGCAGCAGCCCTTCCCTAAGACAAGGTGACAGGGTGGGTGGAATTCTGGCTCCCCGGCCACCTCCATCCTTCGTATGGGTCCCTGCCTGGGGGAAACTGAGACTGTGATTCTTACTGTTTCTTCATATCTTCCATCCTATATTTTTGTCAAATTTTATCAGGAGTGAGAAATAAGCACCCAGTGTCTATTATGGTCCCAGCATGTTTGTTCCACAGTGCCTATGTGCCCTCCTGATCAGAGAGCCTGAATTGATAAACCTTTTCTGACTTCTTAACATGGTGACCACCAGCCAGTCTTTCTCCTGCTACTGGGACTGTGTGTCTCTCCCTTTACTCCTGGCAAATTCCTGCCTCCTTTTGGGCACCTCTCTTGGTGCCACCTGGCAGACCACTATCCCTGTTCTTACTCCCAGCACTCTGGTCACAGCTTTGCTGGGGAGACCTCAGGCTGCTACCCAGACTCAGCCAAAGGATTGAGCTCCTGTGTGTCCTCTGTTATACTGGGAGTCCCTTGGGGGCAGGCAAGGGACTTTAGGCAAATCCCTTATCTTCTGGGGGCCATCAAAAAATCAGGATTTCCTGGGGGCTATCAAGAATTCAGGACAAGGCCATTGCTCCCTGTAGCTCCTAAGATGTCCATGGTAAGCTATGCTATCTGTCCCTTCTGAATTGAGACCTCTGTGCAATGGTGTAGTGAGTGGGAGCACCCAGAAAGTTCCTCCCTCTGCTGAAAGGTCTGGGCTTGTGGATATGTCATGCAAGAGAAGCACCCAGCTGTCCAACGTCATCATCCCCTGGGTCCTTGTGTGCTTCCACAGTGTCTCAGGTGTCCTTATGAGCTGTGGCCTTGGTCTGTAGGCTGTTTCTCTATATCCCAAGACCAAGAATCCCAAAGCAGCACAGACTGCTTGCCTATCTGTTCTTCCCCTTCTTTCTTTCTATAATGGGACAGTAGCACAGCCACAAAAAAAGTCTATTTCCCAGCTTTCCATGTAACTGACTACTAAGATGGAAATGGATACAGCTTCCAGAAAAGCTTTCCAAGGGATCTAGTTCATCTGGTAGAGATCGTGGCCTTTGTTTCCTTCGTTATTACTGCTTGCAGCTTGACCATGATGGCTGGATTTTGAACTGCAACCTTGTGGCCACAGGGCAACAACGGAGCTGCAAGACCATGCTTAGGGTGAGCAAGCAGAAAGACCAAGTGAGACGTTGATCACACTGTAGAGTCACCTACAGCCCTAGGATCCCCAGCACCAAATTTCTTTTTATATGAGAGAAAGTTTGCTCTTTCAGCCACTTGCAGATAAGTATCTTTTTAGTGAAGATCAAATGCAGATCCCACAGGAGCCGCACCTATCTGATAGTATTTGCAGGGCAAGTAATAACATATCCTTGTTGACCTCCCTGAAAATTCCCACTGCCTCATGGTGACACTAATTACAAAACTCTCATTTGCAAGTAGCTCCCATGAACTGGGCACTGGGTCAAGGGCTGTATGATACGTTATATTCCATTCTCACAGCAACTGCCCAGGCAAGAATGATCATTTCCATTTCACAGATGAGGGAACAGAGAGAGACTCAGAGAAGGTAAGGGATTTGCCCAAAGCCAGATGGACAGCCCTTAAGTGATAGGCTTGGCCTTACAGCCAAACCTGACCCACCCTAAAGCCTGTGCTTGCTGGTTTTCCTTCCCCAAATTCTCCCACCTGAAACTAAGACAAAGCCCTTCTCAAAATCACCTTGCAAACACTTTGAAGTTTACTCAAATGGCAGAAATTCCTGCCAGTATTTCTGACTATCATCCTGGCAAGAATAAAAGAAGCCTGGAGTAAAAATTTATATACTCTATTGAAGAAAAGCCTTTGAGGAAAGTGCGTTTTGACTCAGGACCTCTAATTATTTGCTTTAGTGAACAAAACTAGGAAAAGTGTGACTCTGAGGTGCAAGGTAAGAATATTAAAACCAGTGACAAGAAAAACAGCAACACGGAGGGCTGGCAGACACCTTTTTGAGGTGTGTATGCTACAATTAACCGCTAAAAGCAATTTCCTATTGTAGCTCGTTCACATTTGTTGAAGAGACCTAGAGACATCTGTTTGACACATTCTTAATGGGAAACTATTTTGTTCTAGATCCTGCACAGCAACAGTCCGCAACCCTTGTGGCACCTGGGGCTGGCTTCACGGAAGACAATTTTTCCATAAACAAGGAGGTGGGGGTCTTAAGGGGGTGGGTAGATGATTCAAGTGCTTTACATCTATCTATTGTGCACTTTACTTCTATTATTCTCAAACTGTAATACAGAATGAAATAGTTCTGCAACACATCACAATGCAGAATCGGTGGGAGCCTGAGCTTGTTTTCCTCCAACTAGGTGGTCCCACCTGGGAGACGACAGGAAGCTTGCATGGGAGAGGCTGGAAATACACATGAAGCTTGGATGGCTCATCTCCTATGGGGTAACCGGGTTCCTAATAGGCCACACACCTGTGTTTGGGGATTCTGTTGTACAGGACCCTTTCCATTTGATAGACAGACTGCTAGATAGGTAGGTAGATCAATTGATTGATCACAGAATTCATTGAACATTGTAAGAGGAAACTAATTTTCATTGATCCCACACCACATCCTAGATGTTCCTACGCAGTCTTAACTAATCTCATCCACACACACCACCCTAGGGCACAGCAGCTTCATCCCCATTTTCTAGGAGACAGTCAATGAGGTTCAGGGACGCTCGTGAATTTGCATGCAGAGTACAGGCAAATTAATGAGTAATCTTAGGAAACTAAGAGTCAATTGCTTACTTAGCAGGCTACAGTGAAAATATAACTTCTCTCTTTAAGATTCATGCAAATCTTGCATTATACTCTAATATATCCATGTTATTTTTATATTAGAACAAATGTACTAAATTATTCATCAGCTGAATTATTTAACTTTTCCTTTCTGAAAATTGACACTTTAGAAAGACGTGCCTTGTTGCTCGGCTGTGGCTTTGTAAGCGCTCAGCCCACAACCATGAGCTGCCGTGAGAACCCAGATAAAGAAGCAAAGGTCCGCTGCCTCCGAGGGCAACCATTCACGTGCATCTAGGCCTTCCTGGCTTAAGGGAGCTGCTCTGGTCTGCGTGTGTCCTCCAAGGTTTCGTATGTTGGAGCACCGTCATGGTGGTGAGATCTTTAAGAGGTGGGAATGGCATAAAAAGGCCCCAATGTGCGTGGCAGGGTAGGAAAAGGGACAGTGGTCAGGTAGGAAAGGAGCAGACCTCTGAGAAAGAGGTGGGCATAGATAGTCATTGATTCCCTAAACCCCATGTCTCTAATGTGGTATAGAATTTGGAAATCATGCACATATAAAATTAGGCAAAGAGATAGTTACACTTACATATATAATACAATTTGTAAATTTTTAAATTATTACCCTTCAATGTAATGAAGTCAGAGATTCGTTTGAATTTTTCTTGATTACTGTATATGTTTTGGTTTGCAAGCTTTTAAGTCATTGCTGCCTTCTTCATGTTCAACATTGTTCAAATTATGACTTTCAATTAATAAAGCAGAATTACAATAAAAGGTGGGTCTAATGGGAAGTCCTTGAGTCCCCAGTGGCATGCCTTTGGAAGGGACTGCGGCAGTTCTTGGGTAAGGCTGAGACGGGAGTGTGAGGTGTTATGAGTCCAGCTTCCTAATTGCTCTCTCTGGCTTTCTGTCTAGCTGTGCTTTCTTCCTCCTGTGTGTGCTTCTAGTGTGATGTCATCCACTACTGGACCTCATCAAGGGCCAAACCAGTGTAGCTGCCCATCGTGGGCTTTCCACCTCTGAAACTGTGAGCTAAATAAATCTCTTTTCTTTTTAATGTTACCTAGCTTCAGGTATGATTATAACAATGAAAAACAGATGAATATGGCAGTAAACAGATTTGCTTTCTAACCATGAACCTAAGGTTGTGAATGCTGTCACAGTCAAAATGCTCATTAACTCATCTGACAAACAAGCATCTCCTATGTGCCAAGCCCACTGCCAGCCTTGAGGTCAATCCATACTGTCCCCCAAGAGCAGTCAGGGAGATTCAACCAGCCAGCTGTGGGACTGGACTCCACCCTACCCAAAGCCCAAGCCAGAGGAGGCTCACTGACCTTATGAAGGTACGAAAGCCGGTTGGTCCCAACTTCATCGTCCCCTTGATTCCCAGAAACCGGATAAACAAATTCGCCATCCTGTCTACCAGGCGCAAGTAGTTGAACTGCTTTGCGTACTTGGGGAACACCTGCTTGAGGCAAATGGAGGGCAGGCGAGCTTCGGGGCTGGTGTTGGGATGCCCACTGTCCAGAGCCTCTTCCTTCCTGGCTGACGGTTTCTCGAGCTGTTGAGACCTGAAAGACAAAAGAAGCAATACAGAGCTTTACCTGCCACCTGCTTTCCTTCCCTTAGGCTTTGCAGCAAGGTATTATCACTGCTCTGATTTTACAGACCAGAAAACTCATTCTAGAGAAGTAACCCACCGAGGGTCATGTGGCTACTGTGCAGCAAAGCCAGGACTTGAACCCTGGGCAGAGCCAGGACTGAAAACCTAAGCACTTTCTCCAGGCTACACGCCTGATTTCCCAATATGGAAAACTTCCTTGACTGTAGTCATGATCCAAAAGAATACTTTATTACGGAGCAGCCTGGGTTTGACTTCAAACTCCTACTTACGGGTCGTAATTGAATAATTAAAAATATAAAAATCTCATGGAGGGCTGGAAGGAAGCCATAGGCACGGCTCAATGAACAATTTGCAAAGATATATCAGTTACCCAATTCTAGAAAGAGGAACAATTATATTTTCTGGCTTAACTATTTTCTTATTTGAAACTCACACACACAAAAAAATGATCATACTGCTGTAATTCCTTAGTCTAGATATTTTATTCTAAAATTATCCTATAGTCAAGAAAATCAGCAGCTAATGACTCTTAAATACCCACCCCCTAGCTTGAATGTTCTTCTCACCTTTAAATCTATCCTTCCCCCCACCCCACCTGCAAAACCTAGATCCCCATTTCCTTGAATGTCACCACTATCTGTCAATTACTGGAAGCAGAAGGTACCGCCTTAGTCCTGAAATCTACTTCTACTCTGCCCTTACCTGGTTTCTCTCACCTCCCACCTGGACTGTAGCACCAAGTCCTCCTGCATCCAGCTTTCTCAGCCCTAATCCATCTACCACACCGGCATCGGGGTCAGCATCTTTCAAAGCACACTAGTTCGCGCCACTTGCTCAATAACACTCTAGAACTCCTGAGTCTGCACCCCTCATTCTGGCCCTCATCACCCTTCCTGGGGTCTTCCCAGGCCTTCTCATTTTCAGCCCCTTTCTGACCAGGTACCCCATTCCTTCCAGGCCTCCCAGTCCCTACTCATCTTCCTGGAACCCACAGATCTGAAGCCCTGTGCTTCCAGCCCTCAACTGCCACAGCCTCTCTCTGTACTTGGTGTTCATTTAGCTTAACTACTCCTGTTGTGCCCGGAACTGGGGCCAGGGAGACCCTCTCCCGCCTGTTACATCCAGTCCTGAGACAGAATCCTGGGAATGTTAGATATGGCCAATAAATACTGCTCAACAGCTGAGCTAATCAGGAAAATTCCAGCAATGTGTAATGGTACTGAGTTCAATACCTAGCCCATTCTCTACTCTTTATGCAATGGCCTTGTGCCTAGTGCTTCCATCTCAAAACCAATATGCCACTCATCCCCACACTGGGTCACCTTCTACCTGATTTCCCACAGCCCTAGCTGCCCAGCACACTTCTGCTCTATTTTCAAAACCTTCTCAGTATTTTCTTTGGTCACCCAGATGGCATTTGCCCATGCCCCGCTCTCCCTCCTTGGACTGGTGTCCATTCCCCTTGTCACACCCACACTATTTCTGTGTCTGTGCCAGCCTCTGTCAGTATTCTGTGAGTTCGTTGAAGGCACAGGCTACACCTAATTCAATTCATGTCTACAGGACCTACCTGGCACATATCAGATATCTGATGACATATTTCATTGAATTTTTGAATAAAGAAAGGCCACTCTCCCCAAATATCAACATAATGATGCTTGACATCTCATAGGTTCTTTTAAGTGACAAAGAAGTTCATCAGGGAAATGCCTGGCTTGACAACCCTGCCCAAATAGTTCCTTTCTCGTGCCAGGTCAAGGAGCCAGCCTCCAGGACAGAGAGCTCCCTCGTGTGAACAGAAAGTCCTGGAAGGCCTGTTCACAGTTCCTGCTGCGTGGGTCTTGACATTGGTCTCAAAGCAAGGACAGGCAGAGGAGATATCAGAACAGCACAAAGAAAAACCTCTTTTAAAGTTCCCAGTGTGGAGGGTTTGGGGGGAAACGAACAGTCCCTCCAACATAGGGGGGACCCGTTTCCTCAAGGGAAGCAAACGTTCCCACGGATGTGCGAGTTTCCTCCAGCAAAAAAAAAAAAAAAAAATGGTTCTGTCATCATCACCTTGGACTTCAGGCAGTAAATAAAAGTCAGGTGGTTACTTTTCAGATGAAAGGAAGTGTTTTCCCACTAAGGTTGTGGGAAGAAAAGGAGAAAATAAAGTGACACTCTTACCGGAAATTAGCTCTTAAATTACTGGATAAGTGGCAGTTACTGACATAAGGAGCACTCAGGAAGTTTTTGTTAAAGGGAAGAGTTGGAAATGTACAGTTTGAACATGCTGCATGATGACGAAAATAGCTCAGGGAGCCCACTCCGCCAGCAGCTGTGCCCCACATCGGAGGTCGCATTTGCTCCTCATGCCACTCCGCAAAAAAGACTAGTTGTTCTCCAGTTCCAGAGAGGGAAACTGAGGCTCAGCAAGGCACAGAACCTCTTTGCTGTAGGCAAACTGGTATTACAAATCACTTCCACTAACCCGGCATTCTTTCTATCTCGGCATCCTGTTATTCTAAAACGTATCATGATCCCCACTGGGAGTTAGGAAATTCTAAACACAATCATTTATATTTTTACTTCAAAGAGATTTTTATTTGTTTTTTTAGGCTGTAAGAGTAATTCATCTTCTTTGTAGACATTTTGAGGAATGCATAAAAGAATCAAAGTCATCTGTAATCCCCCAACTAAGAGATAAACACTATTAACATTCTGATATCTATATTTATATAGTTAGGGTAACATTACATGTTGTCTAAATCCTCTCTCTCTCTCTCTCTCTCTCTCTTTATCTCTATCTCTCTCTCATACCGAGCACTCTTCCTCCATCAGGGTCTACACAACCTGTAATTTGACTAAATGAGTCTGGCGACCAGTCCCCTGGGAAGGCATCAAACATCAGACACAGGAGTGGTGTTGGAGATCGTTTTGTCCACAAAGTCATTCTGTGCCGTTGTTATTGAAAATGTACATCACATAAAATCCACCATTTAAGCTACTTTAAAGTGAACAGCTAGGTGTCATTCAGAGCATTCACAATGTTGTATAGCCGTCACCACTGTCTAGTTCCAGAATATTCTCACAGCAATGTCATTTTAGAGAAGAAATTTGAAATCGGGCAGACAGCCACATCAGCAGTGGTGGGTGTGTCAATTAAGCAGCAGCTTGGGTGTGTGTGGGGGGGTGGCCTTAGCTTGGTTTGGTCTGGTGGTCAGGACTCTGCTGCCTGCGAGACCTCTCAGATGGGCAAGTTCTCCCGATGGCATGCTAAGGGAAGTCAACCTCCAGAGGCCACCTCCTGCCTCAGAGCTGAGCAGAGGGGCTCGGTGCTCTCTTCTCTGTGCCCCCCTTTCACACTCTTTCAAAAGTTTCTTTATTCCTAGTGTGACTTCTATTCCCCATCCTCTCTGGTCCCCAGTGAGTAAATAGCCTCAATATGAAAAGGGCCCTCCCGCTGATAGATAAAGTTTTCGCAGACTGTGGACCACAAATTCAGAAGGAAGTGGTTTTATTCAACTTGGAGAAGGAGCTAAAACCGTGGCTGATGTATAGGAGGAAACAAAACAATGAAAGATGGCATCTTTGCTGGAGATAATTGCAATTATTGCACTGAGATCCAAGCATCACAAACACTGTGAAATCCTGTTCTTACTTAATAGCATTTTAATGGAAATGTCAGGCTTGTGAAATAAAAGTGATTGGTAAAGAAAATATAAATCAAGCTTACCAGCCCTATGGGATTTTTTAAAAAAGTGAATTTGGTATATCTTTATTAAAGTAAGAGAAAGAATCCTAGAATATTTTATGTTATCATTTTTCAAGGAAAATGAAATTCCTTTTCATTTATACTCCTGTGAAAAAGCCACCTATCTCTATTTGGTGTAGGGAACTTAAATCACCGTTTACTGAGCACCAGTTGTATTCCGGGCGCTGTACTGCACAGATAACTTGCTTGAACCATCTCATTTCTTCTTATGACAATCCTAAAAGGTAGGTGGAGGCAGCTGAGGCCCAGAAAGGCAGAAGACATGCACTCAAGCAGTTATGGCATCAGGATTTGTTCTTGGGAGGGCCAGCCCACATGCCACGCTTAGCTCACCACAGCACTGCCGGGCTTCCTTGGTTTAAGTCAAACCAGAGCCTTCTCTTACGTTATATACTCCCAGAAATGAACCAAGTAAGGAGACGGACACGGCAAGGTTGATTTCTAGTTTTAGAGTGGCTTGGCTTATCTCTGGAGAAATAATTTTCATTTCTACTCAAGCATTCTGTCATTTATCCATTCTTGAAACATTTCTCAAGTTCTTACATGTCCCAGGGGCCTTGGATACAGGGTGAGATCATCAGAGTCCATGCCACCCAGAAGCAGGTGACAAGCCCATCCATAAACAGTGACTAGGTGGTATTACTGGCAGACGGCAGTGTGAGCCTGGGTCTTGATGTCTGGTGAGGGGTGCTCGGATTTGGTAGGGCAGGAGTGGAGACTGGTAGATTCTGAGGAAAGAAGTGGCAAGCCCAGGACAGTGGTGAAGGTGAATGAACCCGCCTGCTGTGCGCTCTGAACACAGAGGGGGTGGGATGGAGGCTATTAGGAAACTACTGAATTAGTCTCGATCAACCATTCTGAAAGGCTGGTGCCTGGACCAGCTGCACCGGAGTCTCCTGAGAATTTATTAGAAATGCACGCTCGTCGACCCCAGCCCAGACCTACCGACTCAGAACCTCCACGAGTGGGCTGGGCAATCTGTCTTAGCAAACCCCGCAGTGGCTGGGATGCAGGCTGGAGTCTAAGAATTGCTGGTCTAGGTGAAAGAAGATAAGGCTCAAACTAGGGCAGCTGCAGTGGGCATCGAGCCAAGGAGCTGACACGGGAGCAAAGATTTGGCAAATGCTGCTTGGATACGGAGGACGAAAAGGCAGAGAACACACCCTGATCGCGTTCCCGTGTTGTATCAGGGCGGCCTGCAGGGCAGTGGTGCCGCGCGGCAGAAGGATGTCAGCAGGCCCCTTTCCCCGCCGTTTAGTCAAGACACGATCCCCTCTGTCACTGGGAGATTTCAGATGTACACGTATGGTGTTGACATTCCCGCAGAAAATGCTCACCATGCACCAAAGAAGTCCCCTGAATTAGGCCTGCAGCTCATTTAAAGAGTTGGAGTTTGAAGTTGCTAAAAATAAACGTAGCTATCATGCAGCCCAGCTCTGTGGCTTGATGAGTCTCTGCCACGACAGAGGCCGCATTTGCTTGGTGGGTGACGCGGTGCGATCTGGAGAGAAGGCGACAGACTGCAAACTGGGTGAGAACTGGATTTTCAAACTGATGAGGAAAAGAACTCACAGAGAAGCCACTGCCTGAGCGCGGGGCCCTCCGCTGCCCAGGCCCGGCTGCGGTGGCGGCTGCCGGCCGCTCTGTTCCTGCCATCACCCTGCTTCCCCGAGCGCTGGCCCGGCGCTTCCTCCCGGAGCGCAGCGTGGCGTCAGCCGTCCATAAGCCCAACCGGGACGATATCGGCAGCACCTACTGCGTGCCAGGAAGGGCGAGTTACAAAGTTCTGACCTGAACCAAATCCTGTGAAATTGGTGTTATCCTTTTATTCCCGTTTTACAGAGGGGAAACCCACCCAGGATATGAACTGATATGGTGTGTATCCGGAAAGGGACGCAGGCAGGCGGGCTCCTGAGAGCCTGACGTTCACCCGTGTCACGGGATTTCCACACACGGGGGACCCAAGAGTACTGAGAACCTTCAGCTCAGGCAACTTACTTTCTTTTTATATTTTTAATTTTATTTTGATATTAAAAAAATCACATGACATGAAATTTAACTTTTTTTGTTGTTAATACGTGAATTCCAAATTCTGTAACACATTAGAATCGTGCAGTTTGGGGAATTAGTGAGTGTCTACGTCCACCTCTTTGTCAGAGGTTCACCTCTTTCCTATCTGACCGTTGTCTCTCTTTCTACCCTGCCATTCATGTACGGATCTTTTCATGTTATTATTTTTGTGCCTTTCATAAGAGGGACACCCAGCTATAGTCAGTTTTTTGTGCTTGGTCCATTTCACTGAGCATTATTGACTCTAGGCGGGCCCATTTTCATTCAAACTCTTCGTATCTGTCCTTCTTTACGGCTGCATAGTATTCTACTGTGTATAGGTACTGCATCTTCTTTAGCCATTCCAGTATGGATGGGCAGATAGGTTGCTTCCAGGATTTGGCTATTGTGAATTGTGCTGCTATAGACATGGGTACTGGCCTAAGAACAGACAAGAGGACCAGTGGAACAGAACTGAGGATACTGAAACAAACCCAAACACGCTCAGTCAACTGATCTTTGACAAAGGGGCCAAAACAATCCACTGGAAAGAAAGACAGCAACTTCAACAAACGGTGCTGGGAAATGAGATCTCCACACGCAGGAGAATGAAATTAGGCCCCTATCTGTCTCCACACACTAAAATCACATCAAAATAGATCAAAGAACTGGACATCAAAACAGAAACACGGAACTTACTGAAAGACAAAATAGGTAAAACCCTTGAAGACTTTCAGCACATCCTTTGGGCCATGGCAGTGACCTATGAGGACCAATCCAAAAATCCAAAATCGGAAGTGCTCTAAAATCTAAAACATTCTGTGTGTCAACACATCACATGTGGAAAACTATACATGGGAGAATTTTGTTTTGTGCATAAAACTAAGATATTATATAAATTACCTTTAGGCTACGTGTACAAGGTGTATATGAGACATAAATGAGCTTTGTGCTTAGACTGGGGACCTGTCCCCTAAGGATTTCATTATGCATATGCAAATATTCTACATCTGGAAAACAAAATGCTACAAAATCTGAAACACTTCTGGCCTCAAGAACTTCGGCTAAGGGATACTCAGCCTTTATAAGCGGCCCCATTTTGCTGATGATGACAATGAGCTCAGGGAGGTTAAGCTACCTGAAAAGGTCACTCAGTTATTAAATTTGAACCTAGATCTGTTTGAGTTTAAAGTCTAGTTACTTCCTATTCCAGCATCTCAAACTGGGGTAATTACGCAGGCTTTCTGAACTCATTTTCTCGGGCTTTCCAGCAGTGGAGAGACATTTCTCACTTTCCAGGCCGATGTGAGGCTTTCAGAGAAACAAATGTGGGCACGAATGCCAGCCCAGCGCAAAGCGGGGGCATTGTTTAGGATCAAAAGCTCTGCTTTTCTACAGAGCGCAGGCTGAACCTGGGTGGGGGGCTATGTCATTGACCTCCCTGTGGCCTTCTGGCAGGGTCCAGAGCTCATCTAGATGTGCCTGTTCCCTTTTGTTTGCCAAACAGATCAATCTGCTACTTTACAGTTATGGGGCTTGCTTGAATCACTGACAAGCAATGTCTTTTGAATGCAAATTAGCAAAGTACCCCATGGCAACAGCCACAGCCAGGCCGCTCTCCCTGCTCAGGGATGGATTCCGGAGCCACTGGCCTGGGGTCATTGCATGACCGTTTTCCTGCCAGGCCAGACAATGAATTAGCAAAAGGACAAACATGAGGACTTATTCTAATGCCCGGCTCCTGGGGACCGGAACTTGGGCCATTGCAGAGCAGAAGAGGCCTTCAGGGGTCACTGGGCCCAGCCCTCTCATTTTACGGATGAAGAAGCTGACAGCTCATTTTACAAAGACCTCCCAGTTCGCTTCTTTTCCAAGCAGGCGCTCTGCACAGTATCCCTGGACACAGAGCACGTGTCCCCTTCACCAGAATCTCTTGCTCGCTGCCCACAGCATGGACAATGGAATGCTCTACGTACACAGGCCAGGAAGAGTACGGCTGGTGGCTCCTCCCTGTGGGCTGTGGGTCTGCCGGTCCTGGTGGCTTAGGGTGAAGGCTTAGGGGTGATAAGTAGAGGCACGGTTGGGCTTCCAGCTCTGCCACTCCTACGCTACATGACCTCAGGCACGTCATATGGCTGCAAAACTTTAGTTTCCTCTTATATGAAATGGGACTAGCAATGGTACATGCCCTGACAGAAGCAGAGACATAACAGACAGACAAAATAGAGCGTGGGGCCTAGCATGAGGCCTCAACAGCTCTGAGCCACACTTGCATCGCATGGCGTCATCTCCATGGGCCCACATCTACTCGCAGGCCTGCAAAGGCAGAGACTAGTGCTCGCCTCAGGGAACTGCAAGGGGTACTAGCTCCTGCCCTACGCTCTCCCCATATCACTGGACACTTGGCTGTTCCCCTGACCTCCACTGCTCCACACACTCAGGGAGTCTCGTGTCAGCTTCCCAGGGCGCCTGACCCTGTCTTCTTGTGCTCGTTGGGACAGCCCTCTGTGATGTCCCATTTTCATAGGTCTTGATGGTTAACTAACCACACCTTAACTAACACCCTTATTTAGTCTCTGTTGAGGATTACTGACATCACAAAATCATGCACTGAGAGAGATCTTAGATCTTCCACTCAGAAATCAACCTGGGAGTCAGAAAGGCCACTGGCGATGACTTGGTCTGATTTCCTTTTGAAATATATAGGGAAATACAGGCCAAGCCCCTGGCATCCAGAGAGAGTGGGAAAGGGAGGCGTGGTTCTTCTGAACTCTTGGCCACAGCCTTCAAAATAACCAAAATAAGAAGAGAGAAACGGCACCATGGTTAGGCTTAAATGCCAGAGCAGCTGAAATTCTGAGCAACAATCTTCGGGAGGAGAACACTTCGTGCCCAAATGCCTCGGAGTCCCTCTTTTCCCACTGAGCAGCAGCCACTGTCTTTCTACCGGTGGTTGGGATGCTATTTTCAGCTGCCTTGGGCCGGCTGGACACATGGACAAGGTTCCCAGCCCAAGTGGAATGTTTGGGGCCCCAAGTGGCTAGTTGCGATATCCTGTCTTCACCTTCCATGCTCTGCTCCCTCTGTAAATGTTTCTTCCCAAATCAGCCACTTGGAAGACATTCACTCTTCCAATCTTTGACAATTCCTTATCACCTTTTCCAAAACCCTCACCACACCTTTGACACAGAGTGCACCCTTCCTTTGAGTGCCTGCCACCTGCCTGAATATGCACCACAATCACGTCATCATCTTCATCAATGCCTATTAGTCTACGTCCAGCCAATGCTAAGCCCTCGGCATACATGATATTACTCCACAGTAGTTCTCAAACTTAACTATTTGTGTAACTGCCTGTATAATGCCCATCTCTTTCATTGGATGGAAAGTTCCAGAAGGGAAGCCACCTTTCTTGGTCAGCTTATGACTATATCTATAGCTTCAATACAGCTTTATTGTCAAAATATCTGACAATGAATACAGGGTATTCTAAGTTTATTAATTTCTGCTAGGTGTGGTGACTTTGAGACACCCTGTGCATTGAATTTAGTGCTTGCATAATTTTTGTCATAGCATTAGTTTTACTTCAAATATTATGACAAATGAATCCTGAGCAAATTTTTACATTATATTTCATAATTTTAATACTATTTTACATATATGGTGACCTTTGGGACACTCTGTATAGCCACTGTTCCAATGAACTCTTTTACAACAATCCAATTAAACAGACACTTTCAAAAAAAATTGTGTGGTTTTGAGGATGGAGCCCAGAGCCTTCACATTGAGTTACATCCACTGTACAGAAACATAAGCTATTAGCCCGAGTTTATACCCAAAGATACAGAAGTTTAGAGAGGGTTAAATCAGTGGCCCAAGTGACAAGGCTGGGATTGGAATGGGTGGTCTGCCTTCAGAAGCTACATTTTTAACCCCTACACCTCTGGCCACCAGAATGGGTCTTTTTTCTTCTGTTTCTTTCAGTTGCTGGGAAGGGCCTGCCTATACTCTGGGAGAACAAAGATTTCCTAATGGCAACAGCAAGAAACTGTCTTTGTGACAATTGTAATCAGTGGTTGTATTAGCCTCTTTTGCCACCTCCAAAATTAGCAGAAAAGGCCAACTTGAGCTCTTATTGTACAGCTCTGCTAATGAAGGGATCCTTTTAATTATACACTTGGCATGTGTCTCCAACACAAAACATTTTAGTGGTTAAACACAGTTCTGCGCCAAAGTATAGGGCTGTGTGAATGCAGGCGATAAGTGGGGGAAGGCATGTGCAGAAGTTATTCTTTGCCTAGATTGTAATTTCTTCTTGGCATCCAATTTCGGCCAAACTCGGTTCATTTTCTACAGTGATCCTAATTCTCTTTTGTATGCTGTGCACCCAGTGTGTCCTTATTCAGAGATTCCGTAGGCATAGCCCAGCGCAGACCACCCTCTGGGTATCTAGTCAAGTCTGTTGGCTTTGTTCATTTCACTTGCCACTGACTGAAGTGGCTTAAGGGCCCCTGTCCCAGCAACGCCAGCACATCTGCACAACCTCTGCAGTACAGGTGCTGAACACAAAACCATCAGCACTCACTGATACCGCAGGAGCTCATGGTGCTTGCGTGTTCCATATGAGATTTGCAATAATGTGAGTAAAACCATCTCAGGCAATCGCATAGACCTTTCCTAAGCAGGAGGTCCTGTTGTTGCATTTATTTTTACAGAGGAGAAAGGGAATAACTTCCCCTCTTCCCATATATGGGCCATAAATAATTCTACTATATATTAGTTATCTTTTTTTTTTCAGTATTGGAGGCTGAGTGCAGGGCCTTCACACTAAGCTGCATCCTCATCCCTTTGTTTACTTTGAGACAGGATCTCCTTAGGTTGATAAACTGCAGAGGATAGAACAGAACTTGCAATCCTCCTGCCTCAGACTCCCAGAGCACCGAGAGGATGAGTATGCCACATCTCACGCTGAGGGGCTAATGTAAGTTTTGGGTCTGGAGGCCTGTGTCCTGCCTTCCTTCCCCTTCACCCCCAGCCATCTGTGGTCCCAGCTCACAGCTTTCCCTCACCCTCCCACTCAGAGTGTACTTTTCTGGACACAGCATGTCAGTGCAGAATTTATCATTCCCTAAATTTGCTTTGGGGCCATTTAAGTTTGTAGCCTTTTTTCTCCTGAAAGACTGTTGGTTTGTCAGAAATAGAATCCTTTTGTGCTCTGCCCACAGTGCTTTGCATGGAGAGGGTGATACAGGAAGGCCTGCTGATAAATGACTGTGTAGGCAGAAGATTCTCCAAGACAGACAGCACGAAGGATTAGGGGTGATTCGGCCCTAAGGCAAGAAACCGGGCAGGGTGGTTGCGGGGTGTAATTTTCAGCTTACGGGTCTAGAAAGGCACCTTTAGGGTAATAATACAGCAGCAACAGATCACGGGAGTAAGAACAGTGGTCATGCTCTTTCTACCCCTTGCCACCTACATAGCCCGAGGGAAGGAAGTCGCACTGCGCAGCCGCAGTTACTCTACTGTGCAGACGGACGGCAGAACCCGTCTTACAGAGATGCTTGCTGACGGATTCATAAACAAGAGCCTGGCACATGGTACATGGGAGACAAATGGTACCAGTTACCACTCCCATACTGACTGGGTACCCACTCTGCAGTGAAGGACACAGGGCCAGCTCAAGCCCATCACCTCCGGAAGAATCCACTTCCTTCTCCAACACATAACATCCTTTCCCTCAAAGAACTTTGGTCCTAACAGAATTCAATTTTTAAAATGCAGCTAATAAATTAGGCATGCATATTAGCAATCAGGTCCAGAGAGAAAGTCTAACTTTTTTTTCCTTATACAATTTGAATTCCCCTAACATAGAATTGTTGTCAAAATCCATTAAAGTATTTAATTTCTCTTGTCAGTGCACAATTCCCCGATCAGACATCTAGACAGCGTGCAGTGGTGTTTCTCACAGAAGTACTAAATGTTTAGTTATCGTGGTACATATTTTTTAGATGGTGTCTCCCTGATGGCTCCGGAGACTTTGGAGAAACTGTGTGAGTTCAAGTACAAGGTGAAGGCAGGCGGCAGAGCGGTGAGGGTTGTAGGAATAATGAACCAAGCAGGCCTGGGCTTTAGTTCCTACTGTCACCAGCTGAGTGACCTTGGGGGAGGTACTTAACCAACTTCTCTCCGAATCAGTTTCCTCTTTTGCAAAGTGTTGACAGTCCCAAGCCCACGGGGTTTTAGCGAGCACTAAGAATAGCAAATGTAAAGAATCTAGTAGAATGCGAGCGGGGTCTGGTCCTTAAAACAAGCGACATGGAGCCAGAGAGTGTCCTAGGAATGTTGAGATGCTCAGACCAGGGCCTAAGAGGCTGACTCACCCTCACTACCCCCTAGAAGGCAGTGTGACAACAGACCCACTGTGTCTTGACAGCTCTGGTTGTACAGTAGCCTCTCCTAACACTCGGTCATTCAAATAAAAAAAAATGTTCTCATTTGACTGACTCACCTGGTGGGAACCAAAGGTTTCCATGACAACAGGAATGCTGCGGGTGCCTCACTCCCCCACCACCCAAGAAAGAAAACACGAGTCCATCATAGTAGTTTCCCTACTAAGGAGCGGAGCCCAAGTCAGAGCTGGCCTCTTCTCTGGTTGTCATGGCAACACCACTGACCTACCCCTTGTCCTGCCAAGTGCGTGGTCGTCTGCAGGAGGGCGAGGGGAGAGTGAAGTAGGGACAGATGACGGATGCCGCCGGGGAGGAGAGGTAGCACAAGCGCTGTACAATGTCTACGAAAAACGTGTTCTCGCCTGGCTTTACAGGAAAACAAACACAAAACTCCCACTGGCAAAGTGCACCCTTGCCAGAGAATGGAAGGAGTCCGGCTTTTATTGTGCAGATCAGATCGTCTGGTGATCAGGGACAGATTTAGAGCCCATTGTAAACGCCAGTTCAGACCTGGAGAGTGACTGGTTATTTCCTCCTCCAAGACACAGACGCAGACCAGGGTACCAGGCTTGGGAAAGGCGACTGATACCCTGCTGCCTCTGGCTTGGTGCACGCTCTTTGACACAATCTCTCAACCCGGACCTGGTGCATCCTGTGCAACAGACCGAGAAGCAAAAAGCAGCATGCCCATTGTGCGGGCAAAAAACCCAAGTGCCATTGTTAAAGGCCAGCTTTCAAAAACCCACCATAAACCAATTAAGGCAAGATAAGAATCCTTATTGACGAACCTGCTTCTCAGGGTGAGAATACAGAGAACGGTCCTGATCAGGACAGCAGAGGGTTGACACAGAGTTCTGGAAAGGGAGATGACATAGGTACAGCATTATTACACAAAAACCAATCACAACTACGTAGCATCACTAGTAACAATATCAACCACTTAAAATCTATAGGGTGTCCGTTACATTTGGGGTGACCCAATCACACAAAACTGGGGTTCTTTGAAAACGACCAGTTATGAAGTGGGCTTAAGGGCCCACGTGGGGCTGAGCTGTCTGTCTGTCAGCCCATCCATGTCTGGTCTCTGGAAGGTGTCTTAAAGATGGATGGGAGCTGATACCGTGCTACCCACCAATGTACCACAGTGTCAGCGAGGCACCAAGAGTGAGATACAGAGGCAAGAAATAAGGCCGTAGATCCCAAGGGTTACAAATCATCACAGCACCCAAAGTTCATGAGAGTGTCAAGAACACCCTAGGGTTACTCCCCTGGCTAACTCAGCACTTTGCTCAGTGTCACAACAGTCCTCATCAATTCCGTACCACAAACCCACAGCACACAGTTTAGCCCATCAGAAAAGGCTCTTTGAAATAGCACTTAGAAGAACAGCACAAAATGGAGTCACTTAAGTATGGATCAAAACTTTAACTATCACACTGTCATCACAAACCAAGGAGCACGGATGCTTCCTCCTCTTTCCTTTGGGAGTTTGCTCTCCATTTCTAAAGGCTCCACCAGAAACAGTGCTGGAATTCGCCCAAACAGGATCAGTTCTTTCCCTCACTCTCTGGCTCCATGTCGCTTTCAAAAGTCACCTTCTAAGTCCAACACCTGCCAGACAAATCCACCCAGATGTCCCACTTGCCTCTCAGTGAGTTCAGCATTCCAAGTGGAACACAATTTGCCCCCTGGAACCTGCTTCTTACTACTTAAAGGTTGTCATTGGTAACTCCTTCCTCCCAGTGAACCCACCCTAAGCCCCTGAAGTCAGCATTGACTTCTTCTTCCTCACCCTGGTTTCTGAGGAACTTCTCTGAAGGACTCAGTTATGTGTTATCTCTCTTCCACTGAGAGGCTCTGATGGGCACATTCTTATGCACCGAGCAGGTGGAAGGCAGTGAGCAACTCAGACAACCACAAAGGCTGGAGAAAAGGACACGTAGGCTCTGGCTTGTCCCATGGTACACTATCCATTTGATCTGTACCACGACTGTTTGAGGATATTATGACACTATTATAACTTGCTGTACTGGGGATGGGACTCAGGGCCTTCACAACACAGCCCTTTTTATTTTGAATAGCGTCTTGCTAACTGTGTAAGTTCCTTAGGCTGGACTCAAGCTTGAGATCCTTCTACATCAGCCTCCAGAGTGCTTGGATTACAGGTATGCACCATCATGCCTGGTGAGATGATTCTTCTAAATATGACTCCCATTTTTCAATGAGACACTTTCCCGAAGAGACACAGGGGGGGGGGGGGCGTGTCACAGGGTCATCCAATTTAGACATGGTAAACATAGGTTATGAGTCTTACTGGCTTAACTCAAGAGCTCAGGCTCCCAACCTGGAGGCAAAGCCCCTTCCCTCCCAGCTGAGAGTTCTTTAAGAGCAGCTCCAGGACCTCAGACCTACCTCACAGCAGTTGATCAGTGTGGGCCTGACTGAGGCTTCCTGGAGTGACATTTCAGCAGTGGCCAGCCTGGATCCCACTGCCTGCTGAGATCCTTTCTTGCTATGTATCCCAGGGAAACAACCAGACAATAGAGGACCGCAGTGGGCTGAATAGAGAGACCTGTGCCCCACCCCCTCGTCAGAGATAGTCCAAGTCCTAATCCTGGAGATCTGAGGATGCGCCTTCAGGTTGCAAAGACTCTTTGCAGATATAATCAAGTGAAGGATCTTGAGATTATCTTGGATTTACAGAACACTCTAAATCGAGTGACAGGTGTCCTCGTATTAGAGAAAGGCAGAGGGACATCTGATGTAGATATATGGAGAAAAAAGACTTTCCGTGAAGATAGAGCAAAGCGATGTTGCCACAAACCAGGGAACAAAGGGTGCTGCCAACAGGGGGAAGGACTCTCCCCACAGGCTTATGGGGAGTGTGGCCCTTGGATTTCAAACCCGGAACCCCAGTATTGTGCAAGAGTAAGCAGCTAGGATTTTAAGGTGACTTGTGGCAAACCTGAAAGTGAGTGTAAGGTCTCAGCTTCTTTATCTCTGAAATGGGTAGCTTTTGGGGTACTACTCCGAGGTAGTGTCCGTGGAAACTACTGGAATACCATGTGGTACACAGCGGCCTCTCGGGGAAAGTTCGTCGAACACAGCTAAAATACTCTGAGTCGATATCTTGGAAACTTCTCCCCAGAGGCACACCTGGCTGATTGCCTCTGCCTTGACGCTCAGACTTGTAAACTGTTTAACTTCAGAAATCAAGCGCCAGAAGGAGGAGCCGCAGGGAGCATCTCCTGTGAGCCCAGATGCGCGGGATGAACAGGCAGCCAGCAGAGACGTCCGTGTCCTTGCGAGGCTGATGACTAAGTGCTGGCCCATCTCCAGCCCGGGATGACGGGCCTGTCATAGTGGGTTTCGCAAAACATCTGTTTCAGGAACAAGCTTGTTGTTTCAGCTAAGTTTTAGAGATAACAGTATGCTTTTCCTATACACGGCCATGACCTGTTCACTGATCACATAATTGTAAACGTGAGTAATTTCTTAAGTGGCAGAAGTCCATCAAACTCTTGAAGAGCAGGTATTGCATGTGGGCAGCTCAGGGGGGTTCCTCTGTTGCTGCAGGCTTGGGACAACACTTATTATGGCTTACAGGGACACTGTCAGGAGTCGCAAGGGTAGAGGGAGGACTTTCCCTGAAACTGGTCCTGCTAAAGGTTATGCCTAATTCTGCACGGCAGTCAGGTCCCTGGGCTTCATGCATATGGATGGCAGCCGCGGTTGAATGATAGCCTGCAATTTCTCGGCCCTGCGTTAATCGAGTTCAGGTGGCTACTGAGAATATGACGAGGAAGCGCTATGCTAGTGCACATACCAATGATCCCTAGGATCCGAACACAGCCTGGCTGGAATGGACTCAATTCCAGCCTTAGATAAGAAAGCATGAGTGTAGCATCCCAGGTGAGATGAGCGGGGCGTGCCTTGGCATGAGATGGAGAGAGGCCAAAAGACAGATTCAAGACAGGAGCGAGCCAGGACAGGATCCCTGTAATTCTGCAGGTGGACTGTTTGGGGGAGGGGGACTGGGCTCCGTACACGCAGCTCCTGGGGAGCAAACACACAAAGCCTGTCCTGTCACCTTCCTCCCGGGCTGCTGGTATGGGAGCAGAAGGCCTCCTGGCCCTCGGGTACCCGGATCAAGCCCAGTGTACGCCTTCTTAGGATAGTCTTTTTGTGTCTGCTGCAGCTCTTGGGAATCCAGCCCAAGATACTTGGGGGCAAAGGCAGCACAGCCCTCAGTGAAGGTCTGGAGGGGTCATGCATCCTGACATCCAGTTACTCCTTAGCCAGCTGCTGTGCTGTCTGTGCAGACCCCACTCCTTACCCCTGCTCTGCTACCCAGCTAACACCGGCCAATAGCCCTGGCTGCAGTCCCCACTTGGGTTCTCTGTACCCTGGGATCTTCCAAAGTAGCCTCTCCTTTCTCAGAAGTCTGAGGCTGGGGACTCCGCATGCCTCGAGCATCATGCCCCTCCTGGTTGACAGATAAGGTCACAAGGCCAATTCTGCACAGTGCAGAAGGCCACTGTCTCTGATCCAATTCCCCCAACTACTGACACCTTGCTGCCTGCCCCTGCAGCGGGAGGACCTGGACACGGCAATCAAGGCAATTAGAAGAGAAACAGCTTCAGGTCACAGAGACCTGCAAATTTAAGCTTCTAGTTCTCTATGTGGACAGGACTGAGCTCAATGACCTCTGAAGATGAGACATAACTTGCCCAAGGTGTCTGGGCACTAGGTTTTAGGAATTCCCAACTCCTGTACAGTTTGCTGTGATGATATCCTCAGGCCTGGGTCACTGTCAGCTCTGAGCAGACAGGGGCTGAACTGGGCTCATATCTGCCTCTCCAGCAGCATCACGGAGCTGTCCCAGGACAAGAGCTCAGAAAATGTTACTTAGACCAAGCTGAATTGGTCTCCTTTGTAGAAAAAATTGGGCAAAAATATCCCAACAACAACAACAATAGCAAAAAACAAAACCAGACACACATTACTGAAGCTTCCACAAAGGTCTGATTTCAAAATTCTGCAAACACCTCAACTACCTACCAGCAGGTGCTGTTTCTTCCTATAAAATGGTGTGCAAGTAGAGAGGAAGTCAACAAGGATGTCACGTGACTGGGCTGATTTTCTCCTTACATACACATGGTGATAGCCAGCCACTGTTCCCTGAGGGTGTGGCCTGCAGGCCCTGCCCTGAACTTCTAACTTCTAGCGCACATCCTGTAAGTCTCACCTTCAACTCTGGAAGCAGGAATTACCAGCCCTTTCTCTCTTTGGGTGGCACCTGGGGCTCGGGAGAGTAAAGGGGTCTGCCAAGGTCTCACACAACTGGCGAGTGCTAGAGCTTTGCCTTCACTCTAAGTCTCTAGTGTTTTGCCTAAGTCAGGTCATTCAGGGGTTAAAATGGCAGTAATAATTCACTACAAGGGTTTGCTCTGTGCTGGGCACACCAAGTGTGTGGATGTGCTTAAGCCTCTCACCTATCCTATAAGGCTTTTCAGATAAGGATAAACAGGTCAACAACGCAAAGCAACTTCACTAGGTGATCCAAGCTGGCTAGAGACAGAGAGGCCACAGTAAGAGGAAGGACTGTGAATATTTAAAAGCTTGACTGGACTAGGAAATGTCCAGCTAATCTAGCAGGGCAGGGCTTTCGGTGTGAACACTTAGCATGTAGGCCAGCCAACTGAGGAAAGAGATCCAGATGTGGGTGGAACCAACAGACGGAGAGCTCGAACTGAGTAAGAGGGAAGGATTGAAAAAGTGACACAGCTTCTTCTTCTGGGAGAGCTCCAGCCTTCCCCACTCTGTCTACACAGAGCACTCCCACACTCCAGGTGGACTTGGTCCTGCCTTCGCTCACACCCTCTGGACACCAATCTCCAGTGCAGATTTGCTCTAATCCTTAGGTTTCTGCCACTGTCTTTGGACTCTCATGTCCAGCACAGACTCATACCAGCTGTCCCTCAGCGCATGTTCAGACCTCTGATCTTGAACTGGTATTCTTCCATCTTCATGTCTGAGTAGCTACCAGACCACTCAGCTTTTTACATGCAGAGGGCCATTTTGGCCTCTCTCCTAGACCCCATAAGCTGACCTAATAATCCCCCTCGTGTGTGTGTGTGTGCGTGTGTGTGTGTGTGTGTGTGTGTGTGTGTATTCCCTATTCTCTTTTTCCAAGAATCCTTATACCGAGTGTACGAGAAAATATGGATGGATTTGTTATCTACTTGGCTTAGAAATTAATACAACAACACAACACTTTTTGGTAAACCAGGAGCTGGGGTATAGCTCAACAGTAGAATGCTTGCCTGGCGTACTAGAGGCTCTAGGTTTGATTTCCAGCATTACAAAAACAAAAATAAAAATAAAATCTTGGTAAACTATACAACATACAGCTTACCAGTCCTGACTCTTTTAAGTGTACAGCTCAGCAGTATCCCATATACTCACTGCTGTGCATCTACTGCTGCCTTCCACATCCAGAACTTTCCCATCTTCCCAAAGGGAAACCTTGCTCCCACTCCACACCAACACTCTCCTCCTCCCACACCTCCCGGCACCCGCCACGCTCCCTTCTGTCTCTGAGGACCTGAGAGCTCCAGGCACCTCCCGTTCAGTGGAAGCATGCAGTGTTCGTCCCCCACTATCCGACTCACTTCCCTTGGCATCATGTTCTTGAGACCCACCCGTATCTGGCTTTCTTTCTCCTGAGGCCTGAATAATGTTCTGTGGCGGTACACACTACACTTTGTTCGTCCCTTCACCTGCCAATGGACACCTGAATTGTTTCTACCTTCTCCTCTAAGTACAGGAAAGATTCAGACCCACGCAATGCCTCGGCCAGACACCAGAGAAGAGACTGATCGCTCCCTCCTCTCACAGGGATGGAGGCGGCCAGGTCCCGTCCCTCCTGTCCCCTCCGTTCACCCTCACCTCTGCCTTCAACTGTCCCCTCCTGGGGGGTCACCTCAATCTCAACACCACTTCATCAGTCTTGTGACTGTCAGTGTTCACTGCCAACACACCCTCCGTCCAACACACCCTCCGTGCCACAGCTGAAGAGCAGAACTGACCATGTCACTTCTGCCCTAACCTTGTTCCTGGGCCCTCCCTCCTTTCCTTCAAGTATTTGTCCCAACGTCCCCTCTTCAGACAGGCCTCCCCTGAGCACTCTGCAGAACATGGTGGCTCACTCTGGTCCACTTTCCTCTGTGGCACTTACTGCACTGATATGGTAGAATCATCTCTGGGGACCTCTACAGGATGGGTGCCAAGACACCCTGTGGGCGCCAATTCCTTGGATATGCAAGTTCTTTATGCAAAATGGCAGAGTGTTTGCATAGAAGCTACGAATAGCCGCCTTCCTGGTGTATTTTAGGCCATCTCCAGACTCCCTGTAATGCCTAATGCCGTGCAAATTCTACATGGAAATAGTTGTTATACTGCATTGTTCAGGAAATGATAACAGAATTGCCTGCACGTGGTTAGTATAGTTTTCTTCCTACGTAGCACTACCACAAATGTACTGCGTGGGCACTCAAAGAGCTGACTGTGCAGGCGTGGGGCACTATTGTGATTACTGCCCACCTCTTGTCTTCCAACCCCAGGGACGAGCGGCAGCTCCTCAGGCAGGGGTTTTGGCCAGTGTCATTTCCTGCTGACTCCTCTGTCCTGATACAGAGGAAACACTCAGCAGGTACCAGTGGAGGGCATACGTGCATGTCCGCCGTGCTCTGCCGCCTGCAAGACCACGTAAGTTCGTCAGCCTAGCTGAGCTCTCTGCCGATGCCTCTTCCCTGACGGAGCTCCCGCCAGCCGGCTCTACTCGCCAAGTCTTCCTGCTGTCCACTAGCTCTGGGCCTTTGCACATGTTGTTGCCTGCGCTTCGAATGTTACCTCCTCCCACTTCACCCTACTCTTCTGAGCTGGTGGCCCGTCTCTAGGCTCCCACGACACTGTTTTTACCTCTTGCAAAGCCCTCGTTATGTTGCCCCTTACTGTCTCCAGCCATTCCTCAACTGCCAGTTTCAGGCCGCAGGAGGATCTTACTGGCTCTCGGATCCTCGTGGACCTGTCCTGGTCGCTGTAAATGCACAGAGACCGTCGGCTGAAGAATGGACCAACCTCGTGAGACTCTGCTGTGTCCTCCTGAAGCAGCTGGAGACAATGAGTTGCCCAGCTCCGGGCAGCACCCATCACCCTGTGGTCTGTCAGCCCGTATACAACGGAGGGACCACAGCGTGCGAAGGGGACCTGCTTCCTTCGTTTGAGAAGCCAGCAGCTGAAGTCCTTCCATCGTTTGCCATCTCTGGGGGCCCTGTTGATCAGCTTCAGCTCAAGAGAGGAATCCTGTCCTTTCCTGTCTTACCCATCACACCCTGGCAGCATGCCCACTGAACACAGGAATGTCCGTGTCTGCTCCCTTCCCAGAACTGACTGTGTTTACAATCACCATGTCACGGAACTGAGACCATCCAGAGACCACAGGGACCGGCTGTGCTGATCCTTCATTTTACCCCTGTAGACACCGGTTCGGAGACGTTGACTGACTTTCTCAAGCCACCCAGCCAGTTAAGCATTTTGTTTTCTCTTGGTGCAGAGTGCTAACTCTTTCTAAGTGAAATAGTTTGATCCTTAAAAATTTAAGAGTGCAGTGTAAAATTCTCTCGGGCTCCACCCTTGGGCTCACTGATCATCACTAGACTATCAGTTGAGGACAGAGAGACACATTTGCACCTTTCATAATCTTCCAATTAGTGGCATGAAGGTCATTCCAGGATTAGACCTCTTTCCGGGCACCCTCTCTGCTACCCAAGCAGGAGTAGATGGGACTCTCAACTCTCCTGCTGCCCCCGTCCTCTGGACAAACGGTCTGCCATCAGCAGAGGACGGCGAAGACCTGCTACGGCCACACGCACCCCAACGTGGGGCCCCTCGTGTCGGGGGCTTGGGGAGCCCTGCTCACGGACTGCCTGGAGGACCTCTGCTAGTGGAGGTGGGAACAGTGCTGGGGCTGGAGCCCGGGGGGTTTGCAGGAGGATTCAGAGAGGCAAGAGAGGGGTAGCCTTGCGAGAAGAGGACCCAGAGCTCCCTCCCACCGGGAAGGGAGCTGTGAGTCACCAGCCACCCCAACAGACTAATTCACAACCTCTGGTCCCAGAGGAAATCATTCCTCCTAATTATTATTATTAGGCATAATGACTAATTAGTAAAAATAGCTGCCATTTACCGAGTGCCAACCTAGGCCTGCCCCACTGCATATTGCTTCTTCTTTCCTATTTTACGCTTTGAAGCTTATTTTCTATTTTCCTAATTATAAAGCCAATATGTGCTCATGGAAAGAATATTTAAAGATACCAAAAGGCAGAGAAAGGAGAAAAAAGTTCACAATGAAACACTACTGCAGCCACTATTAACATCATGATATTTTGTTATTTTCTCTGTCTGTCTGTCCCTCTATCCTCCTCTGTGTGTGCATGCGTGTGTATGTGCATGTAGTATGTGAGACTTAACATAGTGTGAATGCACTTTTATGACATATTACCTCTAAGTCTCACAATGGCCCTGGGAGTTGGGCATTAGTGTCTCCGTTTCACAGATGAGGAAACTGAGGCTCAAAGAAGGTGAATAGTCAAAGCCACATAGCAGCTACATGCTGGGCAGGGATTCACATCAAGTCTTTCTGTTGCTAAGATATGTTCTTTCCACAGTGGGCCACGTTCTTTCCCACACACCACAGGAGAACTGGTGGCTTTCATGACATCCCTGCTTTGCTGTCCCATGCCTCTGACAGGCTGCTGGCCCACACCTAGGGCTGCAGCAATAGGGAAGGAACATGAAGCAATTCCAGATGTGTCCACTTGACTGATAAGTCCCTGACTATGGAAAGCAGTGGTAGGATCCACTTAAGCTTTAATGTAGACATTCTGTCAGAAGCTTGAGGAAACCTGGGTTTTCTGTCCATATAGATATTGGGAAAGTTAAAGTCAGAAAGTAGAAGAAACTACTTTTTGCAAGCTCTATGGAGCCTCTGCAGGATGGCCTCACCTGTGCCCAACCTGCAAAGGTGAGAAAGGCCTGGGACAAAGCAACCCACCCGCCCCAGGGAGGGAGCAGTGAGGACCTGAGGCTCATTTATTGTCAAATGGTTACCAAAGCCCACCATTAGCACCAAGCAGACACACAGGTGACCCTCCACGCCTGGAGAGGCAGGGAGTTTCCTGAGAGTTACATGGGAGGGATCGGGTGTGGAAGTGTGAGGCAAAATTACTGAACACATTTAAGGAAAATCCTCAAGGTCACATCCCTAAAATGCCTAAGCAAGGGAAACTCATGGTAGAGAAGACAGGGCAGGAACGAATGGTTTAAAGCCCACTTAAAAAACTATATTTATTGAAAGAAAATATGCAAGAGGACTAAACACCATGTACCTTGACTTTACTTGACATTTTTTAATTAAGTGGCTCTATGTTAGCACACACTTTGCCCCTTAGTTTCAAGATCTTCCTCCGCTGCAGTTGAACAGAAGTCTGAATGTGTTTTGCTTTGCTGCAAACGATGTTCACAATGAAGCGTATGTGTGCATGTGCGTGTATGTGTGTGTGTGCATGCATGTGTGTGATTCCACAATCTAAAGGCTCAGCCATCTCCAACTGAATAGCTGGGGTTGTCAATTCCTCTGGATCCTACCAGAGGCAGACAAGATCGTGTTGTGGTTTAGATCGCAAGTGTCCCCCCAAGTCTCCTGTGTTTGGAAGGTGACCGGATTACGGTGTGCTACGCTGACGTCCATCCATCCACTGAAGAGATCAGTAGTTCGTGTGCTACAAGAAGGTGAGCCTGGGTCTGGAAAGGTGTATTCTTGTCCCCTGAGCCTAACTTCATTTTCTGCTTCCTATCTGCCGCAGGGTGATCAGCTTTCCTCTGCCTTGAAGTCAACACACTACAGACTGAATCCTCTGAAAACCATGATCCCCTACTCTTTTTAAGTTGTTGGTATCAGGTATTATGTCCAGTGACAGGAAAGAAACTAATAGAGGCCAGAACGCAGGGGATGCTGGGAGTGCAAAGGGTGTTGGGAATGCTCCCGCTTTAGTCTGTGCTAGAGATAAAGCAGCATTTCCTACCAACTTGCCACACACCACCCCTTCCTTTATCAGGGGAGATGGGTGTTGGCCCCTGTCTCAATTACTTTTTCATTGCTGTGACTCAATGTCCAATATCCACAAATTTGGGGAAGGAAAAGCTTAATTTTTGCTCACAGTTTCAGAAGGTCACAGTTCATTTACGGGCAGCCGACTACAACAGAAGTACACCACACGGTAGAGGCGGAGGTGGAGGCAGCTTCTCACGACATCACAAACAGAAAGGCAAGTGAGACTCGTCCTCCAAGGAAAGCAGGAAGCAGCTTATATATCCTTCCAGGTTTCATCCCAGTGATCAGCCCCTCCTGGTTCCAGGTGTGGGAGGTGTGGTAAGCCCTTACTACACACCAGTAATCCTAACTTACATGCCTGTAATCCATCCTTCCAGACTAGGGCCTAATCTACCAACAGCACATGGTTCCATAGACAATCCGTAACAACCAAATACATGAGACTTTTGGGGGACATTCCAGATCCAAAGCACTATACCCCAGATTCCTGATTCTGGACCCAGGACCTAGCTCACTGGCTCCCTTGGCTGCTGTCATGGCCATCCTCCTGACCCGCCCGGGGTCAAGAAGAGTCCTACACTTATCTCCCTGCCAGCCTTAGTCCAGCCTTCCCTGCACCTCTTCCCTCTCCATGTCCCACAGCCTGGCCCCGTTTCTAATTATTCTCAATCAGAGTGACTTGCGTAGCCCTAATGAGGGAACAGAAATCCTCATTGTGTCACAGAAGGGCTTGTGAGGAAACCTGTGGAATCCTGACCCTTGATGAGGGGACCAGGGCTGGCGAGGAGGACTATGCCTCTCATTGCATGACCGGCAGGAAGAGACACTTGAGCTGATCCTCAGGGTACAGTTTTCCTTATAAATGAAGGACAATTCCTACATGTGGCGGGTGCCTTGAGCCAAAGGAGTGGCATGTGCAAAGGGTCAGAGGCACTTATAGGCACAAGCTGACTAGGTTGCCTGTGTGCCTTTTCCTGAATACCTATCTCACCAAGTGAGCTTTGCAAAGTAAATGTCAACCTATTCAACAGATTTAATTTAGGCTGTATTAATTTTAGTTTGACCTAACAGTCTAGGAGTGAATGGGCTTATTAAGGAAGTCTATATAATTAAGAAGGCCAGACCGTGTACACACATCAGAAAAAACAAACAGGTTCTTTGAGAATTAGGTCACGACTGACCCACCACTAAGTAGCCACGTGCTTTGAGCAGTCTTTCTCAGTAATGAAAAAAAAAAAAATCATACTGGTTTCCCACTTAGTTGATATCCAACGAGAGCTTTCAGTCCTCACAACAATCCTGCAAGACAGGATACAGGCCCAGAGAGGTTAATCACCTCATTCAATGCCACACAGCCAGCACCTGGTAAAGCTGGCTTTCATGCCCCAGCAGTCTGAGCCCCTTATACTATTCTGTTCCCCTTTTCAGCCCCAAACTACGACCACTCCACAGGCCCGGTCCTAGCTCACTTCTCTCCTGTAGAGCCTCAGCCTCTACAATGTCCCCAAATGATGTGAGTAGCTTCTCACTAGGCTTGTAGCCCATAATCTGCAGCCCTCAGAGCACCAGCCCTCCGTGCCCCACACCTCCTGAGCCACGCATGCTTGCAACTGTTGACTCTGGGAGCCCCCGCATGGTACTCTCCCTTCAGCAGTGGCCACAGATGTGCCTACCAGAGGTGGGCAAGAGGGTGGTGGAGGGAAGGGAGGCTGGGAGGCCCTGGGTGGCCACAACGAAGGCCTCCGGGACCTCATTGGACAAAGATACCCACTGTGGCTGCAAGGGAGAGGACAGAGGAGACAGGGACAGGGCAGGATGCCTCAGGTCCTGAGAGGGCAGCTGGCTAGGCCTGGGGGACCGTGGCTGTCGTGGGGGGCTGTAGCAATCTTGTCACAGAACACCCGCTCTCGGGTGCTTAAGGCCTGGCACGCTGACTGGATATGGTGCTCAGTAGGAGAGGGCCACCCCCGGAAGTGGCAGATCCAGCTGGGGCTCCCCTGAGGCCCACTGTGAGCTGTGTGTTCAGCAAGCTGCCAGGCAGGGAAAGGCGCTTTTTCTTTCTTCTCATGCCCGCTGTCTCCTCCATCGTATGCCCTCCTTTGCCTCATCCCCGGCAGCCTTGGGAACCCTGACGCTCTGGTGATGGCCCTGGGCCCCTCCGCTGCTCTGGTCAGACCCATACCTCCGCCGGGGACTCACTGTGTGAAAGAGCTGTTGACAGCATCTGCCCCTCTCCCTGGGCCTCTGGCTCCGGCTCTGCTCATCCTTGCCTCCCTGTGAACTTCCAGGCACAGGCCCTTCCACGGTCCCTCATCTCACCCTCCTCTCCTTGAGGCACTGACTCCATGCTGCCAGGAAGGACTTCCCTGAGCCCTGGCCCTCTCTGTGCCTCCTCTGCCTTATTTCTCCTCCACCACACTTAGGACCTTCTATCTCACTCAGTATTCCCATTGTTTTTTTTTCTGCTTTCTCTTCCCTGTATCTTACCACCCCTAGAATGTCAGTTCCACGAGATCTGGGCTTGATCTGTTTGAGTGTGCTTGGAAATATATGCTGAATGAATGAAGAAATGGACCTTGTATTAAAGGTGTTGTGTGGGACATTAGTTAATTCTACCTATCACCTGGGAGAGTGATGCTCTTTTCCCTGCTTTAAGGAGGAAGAAACAGAAGCCAATGAGTGATGGAAACATTTACACACTTAAGTAGTATGATTTGAACCCTGTGCCGCCTGCTTCTCACGCTTGAGTTTGTGCTCCCTGCATCACAGAGAGAAGCTTCATTATAGTCATGAAAGTTTGTGGTCCTAAGTCTAGAATTTAACTAGAGCATTTTGCCTTTATTGAGGGTCCACTGCTCCATATTCTAAAGGGTCTTTATTTAACTTCTTCTTTTTAAAGACAGATTGACAGGGCTTATGATTCTACATTTTTGTTACTTTCTTTGAATACCTGAAGTAATCTCACTGATTTCTGGATTCTGTTGTCACTGTTAAAAAGTCAGCTGTCCACCTAATTATCAGCTCACTGTAGGAAATGATCTGTCTTCATATGGCTACTTTTATGGTCTTTGTTGTTGGTATTGAACAATTTCACAACACTGTGTCTACCTATGGATTTCTTCTTGTGTATTTTGCATGGGATTCAGTTTAGCCTTCTGAATCTGATAATGGACACTTCCATTTCTCATTTTCATCCTTAATTTCTTTGAATATAAACTCTTCATTACAATTACCTGTTTCTGGGATTTCTGTTGAATGTATGCAACACTGCTTGCTCTGTTTTCCACATCTTAACTCTTCCATTACATTCCTCATTCATTGTTTATCTGTGTTAAACTGGGGATAATTTCTCCAAATGTACCTTTCAGTTGTCTACTGCATCTTTAATTTCCTTTCACTTAGGTCTAATGTGCTGTCTGACCCATCCACTGAATTTCCATTTAAACTGTAATAATTTTCATTTCTAAAAGTCTTTTTAGAAACTCTTCCCTATTCGTTTTCAAAACAAGATTTGATAACTTGCTTTTATTTTGATACTCTATATTATATATATAATAATTTTTACATTATTATGGAACTGATTCCAAATTTATTCTAAATTTATTCTTATTCTTGCTCATGTGGCTGATTTTTCTATAGGTTTTGTTTAAAGTTCTAATTTATTTATTTATTTATGGCCAGGCCTGGAGGTACAAGCTTATAATCTTTGCACTCTGGGAAGCTGAGACAGAAGGATCACAAGTTTGAGCTCAGTCTGGGCAATGCAGGGACTTAGTGAGACCTTGTATCAAAACCAAAAAATAAAAACAGAAAAGCAGGTTATGGATGTAGCTTATCGTGAAGGCCCTGGGCTTGACCTCCAGTACAACAGGAAAATATAATTTTTTCATTATGAACCTATGTTTCTTGGATCTTTATTGGTATGATTTAAGAAAAAAAAACCTTTGCAGCCTCTGCCTTCTCCCTCTCAATAGAAATTATTTGAGTCTTAGGCTTAAAGTTCTTTTCAGTGGGAAAAATCTATGATTTTTTCTGCCATGTGCCTGGGAACACTAACAACTTAAAATAGCTTTAAACTAAATTCTAAATACTCTGCTCTTCAACTCACACAGATAATGTGAATTCCAATCACAGATTCTCATGAGGAAGGCTTATAGATTCTTAAGAAAGTGGCCATCACTTTCTCCTACCAGAGTCAAGGAAAAGACTGACGAGTACCTGTTTTGCCCTCTGTGCACAGGTTTTCCCTAGTCCACAGTTTTTGCTTTATGTGAATCTCCAATCTAATTTCCCGCAGTGTCTGGGCTCCAGTCTCTTGTCTCCCTATATTGGGCCCACATCCTAGGCCAGTAGGGATTGCGCCTGTACGGTAAAGCCACCTAAGGCATTAGCATACCCTCTCTGGAGCTGAGCTCTCTTACTGCTTCAGACCTCCGAGAATTTTTCTTTCCTGCCATCTCATCCATACACTAAAAAATTATTTTCAACATGTACCAGGAGAATTCCATGAGATATCTAGTCTTTTATACTATTAGAAACAGAAGAAGATCTATTGTGTGATTACAATTTTTTCTTTTATTGTTTCTTATTCTGTATGAAAACAATACATATTCTCTTTGGGAGAAAATTATGGATAAGTAGAAAAATCACATTTCTCAACCTTCTACTCAGAAGTAACCAATCAATTTATTTTGTGTATGAACTTTCTTACATGTATAAAGTGAGTCCTCTGGATTTGTTATGTTGAAATTTTTCCCCCTCCACTGAAACTGTCATGAATATCTCTCTGTGGATTTCACTGTTATAATCGGGATCTTAAGCATCCTTGGGGAAGGCACAATAGTAAAGGCCTGGTCCACAGGCTGGTGCTGTTGGAAGGTCGTAGACCCTGTAAGAGGCAGAGCCTAGTGGGAAGTCCTTAGGTTACTGAGGTGTGCCTGTAAAGGAGCCTGTGAGACTGGTTCGTATTTCTTCTCTCTCTGGCTTCTCGGCCATTAGGCAAGTGGTTTCTCCCTTCTGTGAGGGAAGGCCCCAAACAATTGGGTCACTCAGTCATGGACTGACAGTTCCAAAACTGAGCCAAAACAGACCTTTTCTAAGTCAACTATCTGAGGCATTTATCATAGTAAATGAGAGCTAACACATTTGCCATTCTTCAAAAACACAACTTTAAGCACACGTGTGTCACAGTGGGCACCGATGAAGATGGGATTGAATAAAAGTCAGCCTAACTCTGCGTCCGTACTCTTTCTACTGCCCCATGCTAGGCATTCCCTGCTAAGCGTTGTCAAAGCAGTGTAGTCAGGAACCTTGGAGCAAAAGATGTTTCTCACAGACCGTTTTGATTCCCCACGTCCCACTCCAGGCTTACAGTGTCTTTAATCGCGTGCAGCTGGGTTTATGCTTGATCTGTTTAGCCTGGAGTTGCTACGGAGTTGTTTTTAGAGGTTCTTAATGGGACGTTGACTGATCTGGCTTTCTCTTCCTCTTCTTTTCTCGCTCCTGTGCTCTGAATTTGAGGAAGTCGTCAGCAAGCTCTCTGGGGGCTGATTTCAGTGGGGCCTGGGTCGTCTCCTTTTCTGGCACAGCTGTGAGCACAGCGGCAGACCCACGGCCCAGGGCTGGCCGGGGATGTGATCTTGGCGGTGCTGTTCATTCTCTTCGGTCTTCACTGTCTTCCCTCTACCACGTGTGGTACAATTCCTGAGTCTTTTCTCCTCTGATGTTAGATAAACATTTTCTCTGCTGGGTCAAACGTTGTCAGGCAGGGAGTGTCTGTTGGTTCTACACTACAGTGTGGACTACATCATCTTCCTCTGGGTTTCCTTATGTCCTGCTCGAGCCCAACTGCTTGACAGTTTCTCCCACGCCTTCTATAAACACTGCCCTGACCAGAAGCTCAGACAGATGGCCTGATGACTCCATGCAAGGGAGTTATAACAACTCCTTTATTTATAAGTTATGATAATGATAGCTCCACTGCAGAGGGGCTCCTTTGTGTCCAAAACTGCTCCCCATTCTGTACCCATGTTTTCTTCAATCCTCACACCAGTCCTGCGATAACTGACAGTCCCCTGTTTTACAGACCGAGGAAATCTGTTGCAACATCATACAGAAAGTAGATAGGAGAGCCAGGATTGGAACTCACATCTGCCTCTCTAGTTTTGTACTGTCACGGAAGTACTCTTTGGGAATATGAATAGTTAAATAAACGGGTAACAGCCTCCATGGCTTGACTGGAAGGTAGCGGTCATACATGACAAAGCCAGATGCCATTAGCAAAAGTAGTACCTGCTGTGGAGTAAAAGAACAAGGGCTCAAATTTTAACTCTGCCACTGAGGTGCCGTGCGACCTTAGGTAGGCCACTTAACTCTTCAACGCCTTTGCTTTCTTATCCTTAAAATGGGGATAATGCCTCCCTTACAAGGTTGTTATGAGAATTAAATGAGGTTTTGTATAAATAGAAGTATGTATATACACATGTAAGATTACATATGTGTACTATTTTTATCCATATGGTTTTATATACATTATTGTTAAAAGATATTTAGAAACAATCACACCATGTGTATACCCACACATGCACATACAAGCACCCCCTAGGTACAAATTACGTGGCATAGGGAGGCAGTCACCAGCTTCTCTGGGTCTGCTGAGTTATACTTCATAAATCTGTCACAAAGAGCAAAATTGATGGTATAAGTAATGTAATCAAAGAAAGTGCTGAGGCATAGTTTTTCTTTGAACGGAATGATATTTGTCCTGTCATTTTGTGTTCGGGGGTGCACAGGTGAATCACCCCAGCTCAGGGACAAAGTGGGTTAGACATACAGGCCAATTCAGCCTTACACGCTAAGTCTGATCGTGAAACATCAGCTGCTTTGATTCCTGTGTTCATGATGTAGTTCTCTTTAAACAGCATTTTCTCTTTGGAGAGAATTCTAACAACTACAAATATTCCCACGTTTAATAATGAGCACCCAGGGGACACCTGCAACTGACTGGCTCTTCCTCATTCTTGCACATTTAGTATCCTGCCCATCTAGAGTAACACCAGTCAGCCTGTCCCAGCTGGAGACCCAGAGTCCTGAGGCCTCTGTCAGCCATTCCAAGCCTGTCCAAGCTTAGTGCCTGCCCCGGTTCACAGGAGGAATTTCAACTGCCCCAGCCCTGGGGTGGTTCTTTCTGCCTTACACCTGCAATTGCCATATGTCTAAGACCAATGTCCAGCTCTGGTAGCCACCAACCCCATTCTCTTGGAGGAGGGCCAGTCCCATCCACTGGGCTTCCATGCCTGTTGGCTACGCTGCTTCCCACTGTGGGAACAGCCTAGCCATCACTGCTGCCCTAAGTCCCTGCAAGATTCCTCTGCCAGGTCGACAGCTCTGTTCTCCATAAACCTTTGTGCTCTCCGTGTCCAGCTACAGACAACGTGACTCCTACAACCAAGACACCACCAATGCCTAGCTGTTGGTGTTGGCGAGTGTTTGCACTTTCTCCTGCCAAGATGAGCCCCAGCTATAAACTCAAATGGAGCCAAGCTGAGTCTGTCACATGCTTTTGCTTTGGAATTGCTCTTGGTGTCACGTTCCCAGGGCCCTCAGACCTCGCGACATGCTGGCCTGTGCTGTACACAATTGTCTAAAATGGACACGTTCATTCTTATCTTGTGGATTTTAATACTGTGGTGGCATATTTCTTTGTACACAACATGAAAAATATAGACATTGACATGATAATAAACTATCGTACGTAATCTCACCCACTTAATATCTTGGCAAATCCCCTGTCTTCTTCTCAACATGTTTTCACATACTTGAAATCATACCATGCAGTACACACACCCTTGTAACCTACACTTATAGTGAGAATTGTCCTGCTATAGCCTTTTGCCATTTCACCAAATTTATGGATGTCATCATTAGCGACAGAATGACTATCCCCCAAGTGACCAGATAGATAGTTTCCAATTTTTCATGCCTGAATGAACCTGTTTATGCAAACAATCTTTCTCATTATTTTGGATTATGTATTTGGTACCAATTCTCAGAAGAAAAATTTCTGTGTCTACAAGTATTAACATTTTTAAGGCCCTTCATCTGTAAGCCGCTTTAATCCATGACTTTATAAGTAGCTGAGGAATAAACTCAGAGTTACCCGTTCAAAGGTTTCCCCTCCATAATCTTTTGTTGCTTATGAAGTTAACTATTGAAGGCACAATAAAACAGAGGGACACATTTTTCTATTAATTTCAACACAAATAGGCATTTAAAAATATTTCACTTAGGAGCAAGGGAAACTAGAAGTAATGAGATGAGGCATTATTTTCAAACGACCGTGATCACTTTCCTAAGAACAGGAAATAGTCACTGAGATTTGTATCTTTAATTATTTCTTAGACTTTTATTCTCCAAGCCATGAATCCGAATCTGAGTCAGCAGCCTAAACAGTCAGAATTGGAAAGAGTGAACTCTATTTCTGAGTTTCTTGGGTAGAATGTGAACTTGGAATGTCAGCTGCTCAGAATCCATTTACACAATAATTTTTAAAGTAATATCTATCTTCTCCATGAACCCTTCCCTGATTCCTCTAGGCAGAATTAATCGCTTTTCTTTCCAGAGCTGCTCACCAGCGCCTCACTTAACACTTGGGTCTTTATTGTATTTGAGTTACTTGCTCACGTCTCCCACTAGGCTGGGAGTTCCTGACAGGTGCAACCTCGCAAGGTTCCCCCACACTTAGTAGAGGGATTGATGCCTAACGGGCAAGCACAGGTAGGATGGGGATAGCTTTGCAGTTTCCCAGGAAGCACGGGATGGTGCGCTGTGGGGGACTGAGTCGGTAGGAAAGGGGAGAGAAGACACTGAAAGAGGCTTGATGTGGGGCACAGAGGAGTGGCCGGAAGAAAGGAGCATGATGTCTAAAATTCCCATCGTTCCAAAACAAAAGAAAAATCCTTCATTACTTTGTAGATGTTTACTGAGGACCTTCCCGGTTGTAACCATTGTGGGATCCAGAGTGCAATAAAAAGTACCTCTCAGCCTTCCAAGAAACGAGAAAAAAATACAGAGGTCTCAGTGGTTTTATTTAAAAATTGCCCACGGATAAGGAACTGTAAGTATCCAAAAGCCGGTAGGATAAAAGATAGAGGCTGCGCTTCTGTTAATCAGAGATCACTACCATCTCACCGTTGTTTACAAGTCACACAAGATTCTTTCAGAGTCAAGCATGGCAATAACATGCCTGTAATCCCAGCATCTTAGGGAGGCTGAAGCAGGAGGACCACAAGTTCAAGCCCAGCCTCGACGATTTAGTGACTTGGTGTGGCCCTGCTTCAAGATAAATAAATAAATAAATAAATAAAAAAGAGCAGGGATGTAGCTCGGTGGGCAGGCCCTGGGTTCAGTCGCAAGTACCAAAAGGGGGAGACAAACCTGCCACCTGCCATGTGTAGGTCACCCACTCGCTCACTTCCATTTGGTAGCATCCTTGCAGCATAAGCCAGACCTTGGAAAGCTGCTAACTTTTACTGCACGCTTCCTTGGAGATTCTTACATATGTGATGATTTGCCATGAAAAATGTACTGCTTCTCACCAAATGGATAGCTTAAAATATTGCACACGTAGTTGAGGAAAAATAGCTGTGACTTCAGCATAAAGATTCATTAAGAAAAAACGTGAGGTGGTGGGAAGTTCTGGCATACCATAGCCGGGTGAAATCTCCACGCTACTGAGCACTTAATAAGTTCCTCAACCTTTCTGAAGCTCCACGTTCTCTCCTGTAAAATAGGGCTAGTGAGAGCTGCATCCTAAAGAAGAAAGAAGTGGGAGACTAAGGAGGGAAACCATGCATATCTCACAGATGTCTAGTCCCAAGCAGAAGGCCTGGCAGCTGCATAAGAGAAGCGGGAAGAAACATTCCACTGGCGGGTAAAAGAACAAGCAGGAGGCTAACCACCGGAGTCCAGTCCTGGGTCCATCCCAAATGACTCTGCAAATATCAGTGTTCTCATCTGTAAAACAAGTTCCATGGAACGGATGCTTCCCACTTCTGACGCTTCATCAGGCACGTCTGTCCTCTCTTCTAAAGTGTATAAAGCAAGGGGACAGCAAGGCAGCAAAGTGGGGTGCCACTCCTAATGCAACTTGTTTAGGCTTTGGCCTCTCCAGCTTAGAAAACCCAGTGAGCCTGTCTCACCGCGTGGAATAATTAATACTTATGAAAGGTCCCTCCATGCGCAATGGAAAGAGATCCATCTCCCCTTTTGACAACGCGGTGTGCAGCATTCATTAAATATTGAAGTAACTAATAAAGTCATTTTTCCATGCCGTGGTGGTGTTCTCTACTTACTTACCTCTTCATTTTTGTCCGCTCCGATCATTTCTTTTCTTGTGGTGCTGGGGATAGAACCCAGGGCCCTGTGCAGGCCAGGCAAGTGCGCTACACTGGGTACACCCCACCCTTTATCCAGCTGCGTTCTCCACCTAGTTGAGGCACTTATTAAGGGGAACAAGCACACTGTTTGTCTTTTAAGACTGACGTTCAAGGCTTCTCTCGGCTGGATTAGAGATGGCTGTTGTCACCCTGCATTCCACATCACCTTCTTTCTACGAGTTTGTGTTCAAACTATCTTTCCTTATAAGGATTCTGGTCGTATGGTATCAGGGACCACTTGAATGTCACTTTAACTTGAATGTCTCTGTAAAGGTTCTCTCTCTCCAAATAAGGCCATATTCCAAGTTACTGGGGGTTAAGATTTCAACATATGGACTTTGTGAAAGGGGACATGATTAGCCCGTAGCAGTCAACTTGTTTTTTGATTTGTTCATTTGATTCATCCTCCTGTAATCGGGTACCTAGACTCCAGGCATAGGGCTGAGCACTGGAAATACAGGGCAAAACAAGGCAGCTGTGGCTGTGAAAGAGTTCACATTTGGAGAAGGCCTCCTAAAGAGAGTACTCAGTGCTATGCAAATGTAAAGCTAGAAGCAGGCACAGGGCTGGTAGGGTTTTCTCTTGCAAGAACAATTCAGGGCTGGTTGCCAAGGCTTCCATGAGAATAGGGAGCTGGGACTAAGGGGGAAAGACTGCATGTGGCTGGGTAGGGGGTCAGTAAAAGAGAGGGATACCTGGATTCCAGGCAAAGGAAATTGTAGTGTCAACCAACAGGGATGTGGAAGGAAAGAACATGCTCGGGGACATTTGAGTGATGAGGACAGAATGCAAGTCACGTGGGAGAGCACTGAGAGAGTAGAGCAGAGAGGCCGGGCAGACAGGGCCAGCTGCCATGAGAACAGCAGGAGTAAAGACAGCCCTCCTGCCAGAGCCAGGCACTGGACAACCTCCTCCATCTATTTCACACACCAGCAACTGTGAAGCAAGGGACAAGAGTCCCCAGGAGTGCCAAAACCAGCGCCTCAAAGCTCACACTCTGAAGGCTGTAGTCTATACGGGAACGGAGGACCTCTTGGGTCCTTACTCCATTCCTGATTTTACCTGTACGTCTAACAAAAGTGGTGGTCTGGCTTTCAAACCAACATACAGTAAAGTATAACCATCAGGTCAGAAGGAAAACGAGATGCCACGCCCACACACCACAACCACACGGTCTGTGGAATTCGAGGAAAGAAGAGAAAATAGAAAATTCTCCTCGGAGTTCTTCAGAGGCTCCAGTGATCACAGACAAAGTAGGGCAGAAACTATTACCTCAACGTACAGACAAGGAAACTGAGGCTCGGAAGGGCGCTGGCTAGTTTGCTCACAAAATCCAGTGCTCAATTGCAAAACTAGAGCTGGAGCCGTGGTCTCTTGCACTTCTCCGATAGAGAACGTGAGCTCTGCAGTAGGCCTCCTGAGGAATGTTTGTCTATTAGGATTTTGCAAATGACCATAGCTGAATCTCTTATATTCTGACTCACTCGCAAGAGATACATCCGATACCATCCAGTTATCACTTAGGCCAGAGTGTGGTGCCTGGCTGCAGTAAGCCGTAGGTTGATTTCAAATATTGCTCCTCGCAACAGTTCTGTAATGTTCTGCCACTATAGACAACTCTCTGTCTTCTTGGAATGCTTCAGGAACTTTCCAGTTCCCTCACAGCTTCCTCTGTCACCGTGTGTAACAGTTTGGAAAACAGTGCTACATCACTGCAGCTTCGACTCAAACACCGACTGGAGCCCTTAACGGCAGCGGTTTTCTTTAGAACACATTTACCATTAAAACAAAGGATTTTGGGTTTGTGGGGAAAGTGACAGTTGAGCTGTCAGGAGAGTTGAAAATGTTTGGCAAAACATTTTTTTCTTCTTTTTTTAGGTAATGTTTGCTTCAGAAGGAGGTGTGATTTCAAATATTTCCCCTGTAAATTAACTTCTTTTAGATTACAAAGGCAAGAGCCTGGAAACCTTTGATTGTCTAAAATATAATTATTGTTTTGACTAGTAAATCAACTTAGCAATGGAGAAAAGGCAAGTCACCAAATAAAACAATGTGGCTTGCCTTCCTTGCTGTTTTTGAAAGGTGAGTGTTAGATTTTTTTTAAATAAGAGAGTTGTGTAAGGATTTTTTTTTTTTTTTTTTTTTTTTTTTTAATGAGTGGGGAGGCTTGATCTTCAACTTCGGTATAGTTTCTAATTGGTGTGTGGTTCTTTTCAATAATAACAAGGATGATCACATATGTATCTGAATAAACCCTGAGACTTTGCTAAGTCTTCCCCTCTCTGTCATGTCCTGGTCCTCGATGGCTCTTCCTACCCCCATACAGATGGAGCAGTGGAACATTTACTCAACAAAGGGTTTAAGCATTCACTCCGTGAGAGGCCCTGTAAGGGACCCTTGGAACTGAATGAGATTGGTGGCCCTGCTGGCAGGAGCTTAGGTGGGGCCATAGGCAGGGCCAGGCATCTGGGCTGCCTGCCTTCCTCGGCCAGTGCATTTCCAACCGTCCCATTCAATTCCCCATCAGCTCTGCAGCTCTGTCCAACTCAATGATGGGATTTCCTTTTGGGAGAGACACCTTTACAGAGGTCACATAGTGCCCGCTGGAACTGGGTGGCCCACAGGACACTTCAACTGCAGGGAGTACAAGAACGTAGTGCACAACAAGAGACGCTCCATCCTTGGGGTTTCCTTCTACTGCCCACCCCCCGCCCATCCTCCCTGTCTAACAATACTGTGCTGTTATGACTCTCCAGATCTGAAATGCTCCGTCGGATGCCTCTGCCTACACATGAGCTGCTCAGAACACCCTTCCCTGCCCAACGGACTGCAGGCGCTTTGCTGTCACTGAAACCTAGCACTGAGTACCCCCGCCCCTTCCCTGTGTCACTTCTACACAGTGCACACTCTTCCACTGTTCTACTGTGATTTGCTTGTCTGTCTCCCTCCCCCACTGGAGCTGCCGGCATCTTGAGAGCAGGTGTGATGTTTCACGACTTTCCTCAGTACTCAGTCAAGAATCTGGCACGTGGCAGATATTCAACAACGCTTTATTACCCAAGTAAATACTGTTAAGCATTTAGCATGTACCTAAGATGTGATGAGTTTAAGACCCTCTGCAATATTTTAACTCTCATGTGATCTATGACATAGAAAGTATTATTCTCCTCATTTTATGGAATAGGGGTCTGAGGCTCAGAAAAAATTGAAAGACTTGCCCAAGACCAGAGGAAGAAAAACAGCAATGACAAAACCCCAAAACACAGGATTCCAGGCCAAGTCTGCCTGGCTTCTATGTTCTTTCCTCCATGCGGACCCAAGTGAATTTCATTCAAGGTGCTTCTTTTGCAAAGTTTGCAGAAGAACGCAGTGAACTCTGATCGTGGTCGAAGTCTCCTACTCACCTGGCTCTGCTTATACAAGCAAAGCCAAGGCAAAGGAGGCTAGTGTTTAGAAGTCCCCAGTGATTTATTGCCTTCCTGCTTTCCATGGTGTGGATCTGAATGAGACCCTAAATACCTTGCTCTTAGTAATCTTAGAATTGCACTTTTATGAATCAGCTCGGCTTTTTCTGAGGGTGGTCAAAGACCAAGTCTTACTGTGGATAATTACTTCTTTAAAGTGCCCAGATGCCTCTGTTGGCAAAAAAAAATAAAAAAATAAAAATAAATAAAAAAACACCAGGAGGCAAAGTTGAATTGCATAGTACATCACTGTCTCCAGTCCATTCATCTTTGCCACTCTGTCAGTGTGAAAATTTACAGCAGATATCATCTCTTTGAAGGGGTTCAAGTCCTAGAAAATACAAGCTAAATTTTAAATAGGATTTTAATTTTAATGAAAGCTTCAGGGAACGCTGTTTATGTTGCTTATCTTTCATACCTGGTGATTAAGTTAATTTATGCTTAATGGAAGAGGATATTTCTAATCCCCAGACAGGCCCAACATCTGTCTAGGACTGTGTTTGTGGAAGCCTTAAGCTGCTTGTGATGGATGTAATAAAACCAGGGTGCTGCTGAACTGACACCTGAAGGCTGTGTAAGGAGGACCAGGGACACTGGGTCTCTGCCCAGAGCTTGTGTTGAAATCAAATCAAAGTCCCAGACACTTCATTCTGTCAGCCCTTAAAAATCTTGCCTCCTGCTCTTTCATGTTAGTCCCTGGGTAGGACTAGAGAAAGGAAGCTGGGCTGTGGGCTCCTGATCTGGCATTAAAACTGGTTGTTTCCAAGCTCCTGTCACATCTGCACGCCAGTGTGCTGCTAGTGGCTCTATGTGCGTCATCCTATGCAGGCCCCGAATCTCAACGTCGCGATTATCATCCCCACATCACACAGAGGGAAGCCAAGTCTCAAAAAAGCTGAAATAGCTTGCTTGGGTGATATACTTCTAAGTACCAAAGCTAATATTTGATCCTAAAACAGTCTGGTCTTCCCCCCCCCCCCCCCTCAAAATATAGATACAGCCCATGGGCCAAACCAACTTGCCACCTGCTTTAGGAAATAAAGTTTTATTGGAACACAGCTACGTGTTGCCAGGAATGGTCTTGTCTACTGCCAGTTTCAGGCAATAATACGGTATAATTTGGTTATCAGAGCCCGATATGTTTTCTACCAGGCCTTTTATAGGAAGTATTTATCAAGCCCAGGCACAGAGCTTATGCCATCACAAGGAAATTACCCGAGTACTTACATTGCTTAGGTGGACTGAGTTTGGATAAGGAATGACATTAATGTTGAAGAAGACAAAGAAACTTAAAATCAAACGCAACAGTAAGTGTGACTGCTAAACTTGTGTTGTCAATTTTAACAGTTAAGAAATGCCTAACCAGTCAGTAAGGCAGAGTTCTGGAAGTTTCTGTGGATGCCTGATGTGTAGGCCAGTAAACCGAAGGAAGAAGACCCACCCCAGCTGAGGTGACACCAGCCAACTGACTTGGAGCATGAATAGAATATGAAAGTGTCACTTCTGTCTGGAGGAGCTTCGGTCTTTGCCATTGCCCCTGGACACGGATTTCCAGCACAGACTTGCAGTGGCAAGCTGTGGCAAGCTGTCCGACACTCGATCTCAGGCTAGCGCTGTGTCCTTGACCTCTTTGTTCTGCGGCCTCCACCTTGGACTGGTGCCATTCTCGATGCCCTTGTTCCACAGCTTCCATTTTCTTTTCTATTTCTGAATAGTTACTGGATTCTGCAATTCTCCGCCCCCCATGCAGTTAGTCATCCTGAGCTCTCCCCTGTGACTCACCAATGGGAATTGTGGACTCTCTACGTCTGACTCTGTAAGCTGACCTAATAAATCCTAATACACGTACACATACACACACACACACACACACACACACACATACATGTACATGTGTGTCATGGTTTAGATCTGGAGTGTCCCCAAAAGCCTCATGCTCCTATGGATACTCTAGTAGGGCTGGGAGGTGGGACCTGGCTGGAAGTGGTGGGTGCTTGGGCTTGACCTGGAGGGGAAAGAGCTGGTTTCACCTTCCTCCCAGATGTAAGGACCTCTGCTTCTGGAGCTCTGGCTCTGGCCCTGCCTCTGTTCCAGCCCTGCCATGTGCTCCCACCATTTTCTAGCCACCCACCTGTGAACGGACCATGACCTTCTAAAACTATAAGCTATAATAAATCTTTGCCCCTAAGTTGTGGATGTTGAGTACTGAGTCACAGCAATGAAAAAGTAACTAAGACTGTGTGTGTGTGTGTGTGTGTGTGTGTGTGTGCGCATGTGTGCGTGTGTGTGTGTGTGTGCGTGCGTGTGCGTGTGTGTGTGTGTGTTATAGAACCCTAACTAACAGAGGAAGTCCAGCCCTTTACAGACTCACTAGGCCTCTACTCTCTACCTGTCAAGTCTCAGGACCAGAGTCTTGTTACGTTCACTAGCAATGGTATACACCCAACAACACAGCCTACATCAGGTCCTGCAGAGACCCTCACATGTCCATTCCCACTGCTCACAGCTGTTTGGAGGAGCCTCACGTCTAAGCTTAGCTGTGATGCAACTACCACATCATGGAAAGAGGGCTCATGGCCCCTTGAGCAGAGCATGGTTCCGCAGAGAGGAGAGGTGAGGACTGGGCCAGGGAGCTGGTACCATGTGTGCTTCTTGGGGTCTTGGTTTGTGCCAAATGATCAACAGGGCCCCTTCCCCAGATCATCGGTTTTGGCCTCAAATGGCCTGTATGGCCTCTCCACAGGGACTCAGCCTTTCACCAGCACAAGGAGAGCCACATGTGACATTTCATCTCATTATCATCTCACTGTGCCCCACTTCCTGTGATCAAATCCACTCTGCTAGCTGCAGGGGAGACAACTGAACCCAGGGCCTTCACACCAATAGACACCCTAGACATTTTTCTTTTGAGGCAGGGTCTTACCTGCCTCAGCCTTCATGAGTGCTGGGATTATAGATGTGTGCCACCCAATCCGGCTTAAAAAATTTTTTTTTTATTTCATGAAAAAAAATGTTGCCTACTTTCTTCACGCTATCTCCACAATTACTCTGTGGTTTTGATTTATTTCAGTCCTGCAGTACTGGGATTTAACTCAGGGCCTTCACACTAAGCTGTGGCCCCAACCCTTTTACTATTTTTTACTTTGAAACAGACTTACATAAAATTGCTAAGTTGCCCAGGAAGCTGTGTTTGAAGTTGTGATCCTCCTGCCTCAGCTTTCCAGACTGCTGGGCTTGCAGGTATGTGTCACTATACCTGGCTTGCTTGTGGCTTTTAAATAAAATACTTCACTGGTTTATAAAGTCTGCAAGTCTGGAAATACCTTATACACGCAGGAGCTTGTATAAGATACTAAACACCCTCAAAACACCCTCATAAAATTTGTCTGGCAGTAGCTATCAAAATTTGAAATCACCTATTCTTTGACCCAATAATCTCATTTTTAAGAATCCATCCTGCAGTAATGCTGGCATGTGAAGATACACACACACACACACACACACACACACACACACACAAACACACACTGAGGGAAAGAGAGAGACAAAGAGAAAGGGGGAAACACTGTATGAAATACTGAAACCTGGAAATAAGTTCCCGCAGTCAGGGAATCAATTGTAGGAACAACAGCAAGACCCCAACTGGAACAGCAAGCAGGTCATGGAAAGAGCAGTGGCCAGTTCTGGGTCTACTGGCACTGAGAGAGAGAGGAGCAAGTCACCGTATGACAGACACGAAACAAAGTGCGCAGTAGAAATTCCACTTTTATAAGAATGATAAAAACAATAAAAAAGTGCTTGTCTTCATTGGTTTAAATATTGAAAAAATTAGCTTTGAAAACAGCAAAGCACTGGTGAGAGTGGGTATCATTGGGAAGCGGGGTTGGGGCCAAGGGGCTGGCTGAATGGGAAAGTTTTCAATTTATGAACTTTACACATTGCTTGAATTATTTCCAAGAAGGATGCATTACTACTTTTATAATTTTTTAAACAACGCCATCAAGAACAATAGCTCTGGTGTTCTGGGTTTCAGGAAAGGCTCTCCGAGCAAGGGCTTCCTCAGCTAAGCCTGAAGGATGGAAAAGTGCTCAGAAACAGGGACAGAAGAAATAGTTTAGCTCCCAGCACAGAGAAGGAAAAAAAAAGAAAGAAAGAAAAAAAAGAAACGGTATGCCTGCCTGGGGATGGCTAACCACTTTAGAGTCTGATTTGTGGCTGATGACAGTCAGATGGTTGGAAAAGTTGTTACAAAACCTGATCTCCAGTTAGGACTCTTATTACTTTATTCAGACAAAACTAATTTCTCACCAAGCTAATGTCTCTTACTTGGAAACCAGGCAGATGTACTCCAGGGCTGGGAAGCTGTCTCAGGCAGGATTGATGGCTCACTCCAGTCCTTTCTCTCAGCCTAAGGGATCTGAGATTCTGTTCTGGTTCCTGTGCCCTTCCTCGTGAGGGGAAGGTCATCCAAGCCCAGGATCCTGCCTCGGGGCCGGCCTACTGCTCTTAGCCCATCATGGTGGGCCTGTTCCTGTCGACAGTATTGGATTATGGTTGGGACTGTGTTATGCAATAGGAGAAGCAGGAGGGAATCTTGACTCTTGAGTGACTCTTTCAATGATTCTCTTCCTGCCTTGAGAAGCTATTATTTGGGAACAGGATACCCAAAACCGTTACAGCCACTCTAAGGGACCTAGCCCAAGGGCAAGGCTACTGCGCTGAAGATGGAAGAACACATGGGTGGGAGGAGCTTGGGTGCCAAGTGATGTCACTGAGCCACTAAAATGACCAATGTGAGAGCCACTTTAGTTTCTGACTTCCTTTTATAGGAGGTAATACATTTATTATTTTTGTCAGATTAAGCTGCATTTTCAGTTACCTAGAGCCAAATCACTCCAACAAATTCAGAAACATTCTTTCCTGCAACAAGATTTCAACCACATATTTGTTCAAACAAATATTTTCCACTGTGTGCCAGAGTCAATTTTAACCTCAGTAAATACAAGCATCCATAAATCCACCGACATTAATGATGACACTATAATACCAATGTCCTTAATGATGCTGAATTGCACACTTTGAAATCATTAAGATGATCTACTTTATGTGATACATATTTTATCACACACACGGAGAGAAAGAATCTACATCATCTAGTGAAGTGAGCACAAATTAGGGGTAAGAAAAATATAATCTTTAAACCTTAAATTTAAATTATTTTAAAATAAATTGTATAAGTTGTACTTAAAATTTACTAGAATTAAAGTCAGTTCAAGTATGGAATAATACACAGCCATTAAGAGGGCATACATACGCTTGCACTTTAGGCCATGACAGAGTGGTAGCAAGCCTAACTCCTGCTCTGAATAACTGTAAGACCAGGTATATTTTCTGAGGAAAGTGGTTTAAGCATTGGGCAAGAGGCAAAGCAAACTTGTGATCCTCAAAAAATGGGAGCTTCCACTTCCCCAGTTCTCATCCCACAGGTAATGCACAGATCACAGACTAGAGATATGACAGTGGCCACCTGGGGGCCACCAAGGCAGAGATGGGCTCTGGGGTATGGCGGTGACTATGGTAGGGAGCAGCTTTGGAAGCAGAAGTGTACAGGGGTGAGGGGAGATGCTCATGGCCTCGGTATGAGCACTGCGTGACTCCATGAAGCTAATCAAGTGGCTGCTACAGGACAGAGCATTGACTGAAGACACTAGAAGTCACTGAGTAATGAAAAATATCTGAGTGAGGGTGAGGGGACTCTGCCACTAGAGCACGTGCCCCATGAGAGCAGCAAGTGGTATCAGCTCCTGTGTCTGATGTTGTCCCAGATCCCAGAATGATACCATTCCCACGGTGGATGTTTAACACTTAGCTACTGAATGAACACGTGGTGTCACTCAAGCTGAATCTAGGGCAGATGGCATTAAGGAAACTGTGGGGGTTGTCCAAGGGGCTCAGACAGGGAGGGTCCTGGTTCCCTGGCTAAGCCACATTGGGCCATGAGGCACCATCAGGGATAATTTTAAAAATTTATTTTTCATTCATTTCTCATATTACCTATTTTGTTCCCCAAAAGGACAGGAAATAATAGTGAAACACAGGAAATAACCAAAGCCATCAATCACAGCATGTAGAAATAAATTGTGGAACATTCACAAGATATAACTCTATATAGCAGTGGAAATGGATGAACTCCTATTAAACTCCACAACGCAGATGACTATCGTCAACATAATATTGTAAGACGGAAGCCAGATACAAAAAAATACAGCTCTTAGCAATTTACCATGCATGTCTAGCATTAAAAAACAGGCAAAATAACACATACTATTAGGACTTCAGAGGTCACCTGAGGCAGGAGGAACATCAGGGGCACTCGGGGGACCTCTGGGGCATTGGTGACATCTCTTTTTGTCCTGAATGTGCTTCTCCCGGCCTTCACTCCATGACAGCTCACTGAGCAGTGAGTGCATTTACAAACTGGGGGCTTTCCCCTGGGACTGGTACCCTCAATAAAAATGTAAACCCATCTAGGCCAGTGGACTCCACAGGATCTCAGGAGCTGATAGGTAAGTAACAGATGATAGGATGGCTTATAGGTGACACCTAGAAAGGCGGTAGGAGGATAACAGGTAACATACAAGGAGGTCATAGGTAGACAGACAGACACACAGATGAAAGATAGATGAAATGCTTTGAAATGGACCTGCATGGACACTGGAGAAAAACCCACGCTTGGAAGGGTGGTGTGGAATAGCTACAGACGAGTCAAGCAGACACGACACGTGCTTCTGAGGCCTGCACAGCTGCCGGGAGGCGGGGGCACAAACGCGACTCCAGATATCCTCGTGAGCCGAAGAGGGAAGGAGAAATGTGTCGGTAGGTACTGTCACACAGGAGACACACCGGCTGGTCAGAAGGAGTCCAGATGCCCCAGAGGAAAGTCCCCCGGGGTGAGGCAGTGAAGACTGCGGGGCAGGACATCCTCCAGACCATCCTCATGTGACCTCCACGGTGACGGCAGCGGTGGCCATAACGAGACCAGCAGTCTTGCAAATTTAGCCCTAAACTATTTTCTTTGGTCATCAAAGAAACCAAAAGTGGAGCTGCTACGCTTTTCTAAAGTTAAGACACCTAAGAATATTTGTACACTGGGTCCACAGGAGGATCTGTGACTGAGTTAGGCTTCCCTCTGGAAGCTGCTTCTGTTTTCTCTAACACAAAGACCAGTAAGTAAGACTGTGACCCTCAAGTGCTTGCCACTCAACACAGCACCATCATTTCAGGTTTGGAACCAACAGAAACAAAGAGAGCTCCCACCTTGGGAGAGAGGAAGACCCTGAACCGCGGCACAGAGCCTGGACACCCCTCTGTTCCCAGGAAGGTCAGGAGAGGAAGCGCATGTAGGTGGTTTGCAAACACCGGGAGAGCATCTCCATCCTTCTAACGTGCTTTGACTTCTGCCAATGCCTTTCTAATAATCTTTAAATTAATAGATAACCTTTATTATCAATTTTTGTTAACAGATTTACCAGATGATAAATTAAGAGAGGCTAATTTGTTTTCAGCTGCTTACTCATTCAAATATTTATTGACCCACAGAAGAAGTCCCCTCGCTGGGGGGAAGCAGGGAACAGGTCAGTCAGACAAGTCCCTCCTTCAGGGAGTTGAGACGGCTCCCCTGGTTTACCTAGTTCCTTCTTACCTTGACTCTAACACGAGTTTCACACCCCTTACTTTGAGTGTGTGTACCAGGAACCATTTATACAGCACAAAGTATGCAGGCAGAGGCAGGGTCGCATCCTAAGGGTGTTTAGATGGGTGAAGGGAGGGGGCTCATCAGAGAGCACTTCAAGGAAGCAGTGCCCTGGGATTCAACCGGGAAGGATCCTAAGATTTGTTTTACAAAAGAGCTCACCATAGGATTCCTCTAAGTAACAGTTTTTTTCTTTAGTGCCTTTCAATTACCCCTGGACTGATTTACACACCCTTTAGAAGCACAGCTGTTGTGTAAATTAAACCTCCATAATCCCTCCCCAGTGCCGAATCCCCCTTAGGAGAAATTCCAGCACCTGCTGATTTATTTCTGTGTACTTTTTCTGCACCTTGAGAATTTCAGCTTTAAGAATCACAAGTTATGAGTCACTCCAGTTGGGGAGAGTCAGACGAAGACAGAACGAGGGATTGAGCCAAGGAGAGCGGAGGCAGAGCACATGGTGGAGAAGGGCGGAGAGCTTGGCTGGGGAGCCTGGTGCCAGGCAGGGGGAGTCAGCCTGAGCCGGAGCAGGTCACAGTGGCCTCCTGGGTTGGGAGGAAGAGCTGGGGAAGGCACCAAAGAGGCTGATAGCTGGCCCCCATCCCCACCCCATCCCTGGGGCCCAGACAGCGCGGCACAGCCACAGTCCAGGTCCTTTTCATCTGTGATTCTAGGATGTTGAGAACACATCTTCCAGGAGCTGTCTGCAAGTAATCTGAACAGCTGCTGCTATTTGTCAACGAGGAAATTCCAGGGAAGGAACCCGTAGGCTGACTAGGGACAATCTGGTGTCACACTGGCAGTGTATTGCTGACCCTCAGGAAATGTCTATAGACTCACACTTCTGTCACATAAGGATTCTATCCTTCTCTGTTGTCATTTATTGATGCTCACTTTAAAAGTCTTAATACTGTGTGTTATCACCCCACAATTTTGGTGTCTCTGTGCGTATTTATGTATGCTAATCCTGTTCACATCCGGAGGTCCTGGTCGCAACCAATCCCCTTCAGTGTCACTGTTGAATTTCTACATAGCATTTCTCACTGAAGGAATTCTTGGTGTTCGGGAGTTCTCAAGTTTGTAAAATGCTACATTAGCCTGGTCACCACCTCGGGAGCAAGCTGACCTTGGGCCAGAGGAGATTAAAAGCATGCAGTGACCTCCAGTTCCTCTGGAACAAGTAGAAAGACCTCATTTGCTAAAAACCTTAAGCATGAGACTCCCTAGGCCCAGAATGGAAATGTTTTCTCTCTTGGAAAAAGAAACTCTTACTCTGGGAATCCTTTAGCATCCTTACCGTAATCTGTGACAGAGCAGTGGGGAGGGAGAGAGCCCACAGTTAGCAGGACCGGGTTGGGACCCCTCTGAAGTTATTATCCCAACGGGTCTCCACTCTTTCTTTCTACTGGGGGTTGTTGCCTGTCAAGAGAGGACTGTAATGACCTCTTCCCAGTCATGTCCAAATGAGGTTTTCCAGGGCAAATGATCAGATTCCATTCTCAGTGTACATGAATATGTGTGCGCACTTGTGTATGAGAGAAGCCAGGTCCACCCAGCGGCATCGGCCTGCAAGCCTAGCACTATGGAAGGCTGAGGCAGAAGGCGCCTGGGCAGCTTAGCAAGACCTTGTCTCAAAATTAAGATACGTAAGTAAAAGAAAAAGCAAGAGACCAAAACTATGAGTCCTGGCCAAGGGTCAGAAGCATACAGTTTCCAGTTCCTATGAAATAAGATATAAACACTAAACAAAAAAAAGTCTATGGCAACATGTTTATTCCCATTAACAACTAAAGACATGCATATTTTCAAATCACAGGAGACACTCTAAATCAGCAACTGTCTATAAAAGTGGCACAGGACACTTTGTAGGGGAATAGACACATTGACTCCAATGGTGGCAAAGGTAACAACCACTGCCCTTTCGCAAAGCAAAATGGTACATCAGGATTCTCAAAGGTATTCAACGCCTTTGACTCAGTAATTCCAGAGCTGATTTTATTTAAAGAAGAGCAAAACTGAATACCCCAGAAATGTCCCACGGAAGGGGCAAATTACAGGACGACTACAGTGTGGACAGTTCGTACTCACCAAGGATGAAAGTGAGGCCTGCGGAGCCACGCGGGGAGTGATTTATGGCAAACAGTCATTCAAAAGCCAACAGCATTTAAATAGCTGGTACATTGCAAGGAAATGTTAAAGCTATATCTGCAGGTGGATGGGGTCTAGAGCAGCATTAAAATTATGGATAGACAGTGAAGTTGGAACATTTTTAAAAAGAATTTTGTTTTCAGAGTTGCAATTAAATTTTTTTAAAAATGCACCTCACTGCTGTTTGTCCCCAAGCTGCAAAGGAATCCTTTGCAAACAGGCAGGATCGCCCCTCTGAGCCGGGCAGTGTCCTATGTGCTTGGTGACAGCAGTCACCTCTTAAAGCTCCCAGTAACCGAGATCTCAGATGCCTTTATTTTTTGTAAGGGTAGAAATTGGGTGTCAGTGAGAGTAAGCAGCTCGCTCTGCTCCCAGGGACTCACGGAAGTCACACCCGCTCCAACCTTGATCTTTCTGGCTTGGGTCTGCGCTTCCTTCCATCATCACACGCCCACACACTAGTGCTCAGGGAGGCAACAGTCGAGTTTTCACCTTCCTATGAAAGAATTTCTCCCTTAATTAGGCATTTGCTTTTGTGCTACAGAAGTAATTGGCTTCTATGAGGTCTGCCTGGACACCCCACCCGGGGCTGCCCTCTACCCGCCTCCGGCTCCTTGGTGGTCGGCACACAGTACAGGTGACTGGTGTGTAGTAACGCCATCAAATTTCAGACCAATGTGTTCCCTTCTGATGCAAATGCCCTGTCACCCTGCACTGTGACAGCGACTATCAATGACTTAACAGCAAGGACAGAGAAAAGGGGCCAAGCCCGCGGCCCTGGCGGGCTCCCACTTCTTGACATCTACACATTGCCCAGTGTGGCATGTGTTGGATGTTTTGCTTTAATCACAACAAAATGAGAAGTCGGGAGATGCTCAGAAGAATCCTCGAAGCAGAAAATGGAAAGGCATGGCAAAGCCAGAACAGAGGGGCGGGCAGGTGGGAGTTCCGAGAGGAAGACAAGAGGTCTGCAGATGAAACAGAAGCGACAGGTGGACGGAATAGCTCCGAGAGAGGCCCGATGAGAAGGCAGAGGTCAGGGCGAAATTGGGCACTTCCAGAAAGAGGAGAGAGAAAAACAGGCCCAGGCAATTTCCTGCTGAAATACCTGTGGGGATAGCAAGCATTGAAAAAAAAAAAAAATGACTGAGCAAAAATCGTCAAGCCCAGCTACCTTTATCATCTAAAATTCGTTCCAGAGATTTCCTCCAGCCGGTGAGAGACATCTTACCTCTCCCAGAAACAGTCATTTGTTGTCACAAGGGGCTGGAAGCTAAGCAACACGTCTGTAAGCAAGTTTGGGGGCTCTGTATAATACATCAAATTGAGAAATATTGATTTTGATTCTTTTCCACGTGTTTTAATCCAACTGTGTCGTCTCCCCACCCCCAACTGTACTGTCCTATTACAAGAATTTTCTCTCATCATGGAAAGAAAAGCCTTGACCAAAAGAGGGGGAGAACGAGAAAGGGGCGACTCGCTCCTATTTCTTCCCCGAATGGCTCTTTCTACAGGCCTGTCATCTTGCGAGCAGAGATTTCAGGTCCTATCTTCCACCAGGACAGCTGTGAAGGGAAGAGCAACGTGTTGACAAGCAAAAGATGTGTGTGGGTTTTTTCTCCTAAGGCTGACACTTAGAAAGAGAGGGGGAAAAAAGCCACAGAGAAGATGGCTCCAGGTGCCACCACAGCTCTCGTTGGTGCCTTAGTACCCACGGATGGTCCCAGGCTCCCCACAGAGTGGGCGAGGCAGTGCCAGCCTTCTGGCTCTCCTCGCCCAGCCCACCAATGTCGACCTCTTCTCCATGTTCTGGACATACTGAGCCTGTTTATGGCTCTGGGCCTTTGCTTATTACCAACCCTCTGCTTGGGATGCCTTTTCTCCTCTTCTCGTGTAAGTATCTTTTCATTCCTTAAATTCATGGGCTCCACCCTCAGGGAAGCTCACCCTTACCCCCAGACTGAGCGGCAGCTTTCTTCTCTGACCCCCCTCTGCCCCCCACAGGCGCCACACTGTCTTCTGGCTACACGGTGTGTTCCTCAACAGCCAGGCCTGGTTTTCTGAATCTCTCTGTGCAGAGCCCAGCTCAGCACCTGGGACAGTGTCTGCTGAGGGCAGGTCTGTGGAACCAAGGAATGAAGGGTTCCAGAGCCCACTCCCCTCCGGCCCCTCCCGTCTCTCGGAGAACAGCACCCATGAGGGCAGAGCCCAGAGTCCAGAGCCTCCATCCCAGGCTGAAAGACACAGGCCCGCTCTTCAGAAGATAAAATTGCCCACCTTTTCCTTCTCACCTCTCTGTGCCACAGGAGCTCTGCCGAGGATTTATTTACATTCATTGGTTTCTTTTTCTCTCTCTCTTTTTTCCTCAGAACAACTCTGCAATGGAGTAAGACCTAGGTGTCGGGCGCTAGGTAAGGATGTCACAGCCAGAAGGCTCCTCACAGTCCTCCAAAGTAGAACTCCTGCTGTCCCTGAGGCAGGAGGGGATCTGAGGCTTGGGAAGGGGAGGAGCTAGGGCCATGTCTAAGAGTGTATCAGGAAAGGCTACAAAGAGGGGCTTTGGGTCCAGTCCTCTCCACGAGCAGGCCTCACACCTCGTGCCGCCTAAGCCTCTCTCTCCTCCAGACACAGCTGTGGATCCCACCAACTTAGCTGCATGCAGTCAACTTGGGCTACGGTAACACATGATTATAGACTGGGCTGCTCATAAATAACAATGATTTACTTCTAAAGGTTCTAGTGTCTGGACGCCCAAGGTCACAGTGCCAGCACAGTTAGTCTGGCTAGGGTCCCTCCCTAGCTTACAAACTGCCATCTTCTCACCGTACCCTCCTGTGATGGAGGGAGGATAAGACAGCTCTCTGGGGGCCTTTGTATAATGACATCATCTCAGTGGTGAGGATTTCCAACTCATGACCTGATCACCCCCAAAAGGCCAAACCCCCATGACAATGGGGCAAGGATTCCAGTACAAAGGAATTTGGGGAGCCCATGGTCACTTAGTCTGCTACCTCATGTCTCTAATCTCACCCCTTCACTCACCAAATGCAAACAATAACAGAGCCTCACCCTAAAATTAATTGAAATGGGGCTTGCTAAGCCCTCAGAGCAGCCTCCGGTGCAGACTCTGTGTGGAATCTACACAGATGGACCAACGGACAGATACTGTGTACACCGTCGCCTTCCCTCTGCTGCCCTTCCTCCCCTCCCCCCCCCACCCCCCGGAATTTAATCTTCATGGCTACTATTTTTGCTCAGCAAATATCAGCACTGTGATCCTCTATAAATGGTCTCCCTCTGAGCTATGATGGAGCTTTGGGATCTGAAAAAACACATTGACAGAGCTCTGACTAAGCATCAGAGACTTCCTTGTAAAGGAATATGGAGATGCATGGGCACATTTCCCTTGATCCCAAGAAAAGGAAAATGATCCAGAAACTGATCATTTTGAAATAAAGTAGCAAGTGTTATGAGAGCACAGAAAATGAGCAATTTTCACAAGGGGGAGAAAGCCGGATGACATGTAGGTGATGTCACCCAGCCCCGGATGCTGATGGAGGCAGCAGGGCAAGGAGCGAGCCTGATGGCGTGCTGAGGGGACAGGAGCACAGCTGTGGTCCTGGCTCACGCGGCACAATGGATCCTTCCACAGTACAGCCTTGGCCACTGGGAGGCAGGACATGGCAGGCATGATTTTGGTAAGGTGTCAAGCCCTAGTCAGGATGGATAGGTACATCACACATCACCTGGTTTAGACCGTCCTTAAGAGGCCAATGATGCTCAAATCTTGGCGCATTTAAGAAATCAGCCAATGGGTTGGAGGAATGGCACAACAGTTATGGCCCTGGGTTTGATTCCCCAGCACCAAATAAAGCTGGTGTGGTGGTGCATACTCACAATGCCGACCCTTGGGAGGCTGAGGAAGGAGGACTACTGAGTCTGGGGCCAGACTGGGTTACACAGTGGGTTTAGGACTAGCCTGGGCTACAAAGCGAGACACTGTCTCAAAAACAACAGCAACAAAAAGAAATCAGCCAAGGTGCTTCTTAAGATGCATGTTGTCAGACACAAATCCAGAGACTTTTATATTACGGAATTTGTGGAATTTCGAGTACCTCCAGTTGGCTTGGATGAGGGGGCTTTAGGAACCATGACCTTAAAGTATCATAGTAGACAATGGGGAGCCACAGGAGTGGGGGGGGGGAAGAGGGGGAGCAGGGACATAGTCCTGTCTGTGATGGAGACAGATCAAGGCTTCTGCTCTGGATCTAATCCTCTACCGGCCCTTCTTGGTAAGGAACACTTCTTCTATGAAACTGGACGGTATTTTGATATTTTATTCATATACTCACTAAAACAACTTCACTGGAGTATAACTGTTACACAAAATACTGTGAATGTTTAGAATATACAATGTCATGGGCTTAAAGATAGGTACACACTCTTGAGATCATTGTTACAATCAAGGTAGTAAACATATCCATCACCTCCAAAAGTTTCTGCCTGTCCCCCTCCTTTCTTTTTAATGCTACTTACAACCATGAGAGGTTATTTGAAAAATCCTTTACTTAATTTTATGTACAACACAACATATATTTAGCAACAAGCATAAAATGACCCGTGTCTTCTCATTTGGACAAAAAATCTTTACCCTAACACAGACTACCTTTATGGTATTATGTTTCAGACTTTCCCTATACTAACATGAGCTTCAAATATAAAAGGAGCCCCACAGACCCACAGAGCAGTACAGACTTTCCTCTAAAAGCCATGTTTTATTTTAGGAGAGTCAAGGCCACTGGTGGCTTCTCTCCCAGCCAAGGAGTATGTATGGAAAGTGTAGTGGGGAGGGGTGGTAGCACATTTAACCAGATACTCATGCTATAAAGCAGGGCACACCGAGGCTACTCGAGTGGGATATGGACTCATTCATGTTCCTTGCTTGGATAGACATTTGTGGTCACCCTGAGCCAGGTCTAGTGCTGAGGGCTGAGATAACACAGGCCGAGTTATAAGGACAAACAGCTGTCAGAACTCAGCATACATAAGGAAAGTCCACTGGCAAAGGGAGTACGAGGTAGACTCAGGATGCACACTCTGCCCTCTCCAGCTGTGCCACTCCAGCCAGGCTACTCAGCTCCTTTGGGAATTTGTAAATTTAAGGAGTGGAGTGGGGGAGTCACAGTTCCTTTTGGCAATGAGGTCTGATAGCCAGCTGTTCAGAATGATGAATGTCACTCACAAAGAAAATATATAATAACTAATAAAAGTTTAGAAAACAAATCATGTCTAAGTGTTTGAAGAAATTTCCAGTTTTAAGTGACTAAACTTTTGAATTTTGGTGATTAGTGGAATGAATGTCTGCCATCGAAAAAGAATTTGCTTATTGAATAGGTGCTGTTGGAACAGGCTTGTAACCTCGGCCCATTGGGAGGCTGAGGGGGTGGATCACAAGTTTGAGCCCAGCCTAGGCAAGTTAGCAATTTAGTGAGAACTTGTCTCAAGATCAAAGCTGAAAAATGGACAAGAGATATAGTTCAGTGTGAAGGCTCTGGGCATAACCCCCAGTATCACAGACAGACAGACAAACAAACGAATAGACAGACCAACACACAACTCACTATGCCACATGTAGTGGCACATGCCTACAATCCTAGCACTCTGAAGCAGGCGGATCACAAATTCAAGGTCCAGCCTGGGCAACTTAGTGACTTAAAAAGACCCTGTCTCAAAGAGATTAAAAAAAAAAAGAATCAAACAAAAACCATAGTCATTTATGGGGAATGTAGCAGCAAGAGGTCAGTAAAGAGAAAAACCACAGATTTGGAGAGGCAGCAGAGTCCAAGGTGACCCAGCCTAATTCGATTTCTGAGGAAATTGAGGTCCTGGGAAGCCACTGTTACAGCAGGTTAGAGACCAAAGCAGAACGTGGAACACTTCTAGCTATACTAACATGCAACTCCTGGTTGCACTGTGTGGCTGTGATCTCTAGACAGGTTATGGGCCAGAACATACGAGGTCAGTAGCTGGACTCCCGAGAAGGGCAGTGGTGTTCCATTCTTCAGGCACCTGGCCTGTGGGAGCACTCCTGAAACTCACAGTTCGGGGACTTAAGGGAGACACCCAAAGTGATCATCTGTCTCAGGAAAATACAGATACAAATTGGTTCAGATTCTCAGTTACACAGTTACTGAAACCATGTCCTGTCTCTTGAAACACAGCATCAAATGATTGAGTTAACTGGCCAGTGAAGATAATTAAACTCAATTCCATGCCAATTAGCGCCAGAGAATGCTAGTTCACACCTGCTGCAGAGTGGAAAGGGGTCACCCAGGCCCAGCTGGCCAGGAGGAGTCCTGGACCAGGGAGCAGAAGAGCCCCCAGGGGCTGCTGTCCTACTCTTCCCCTCAGCCAGGTGACCTAGTGGTCACTAGCACCTCCCAGGAGAGCTAGGAGGATCGCTGTTTAAACGCAAACTTTCCAGCACCGAGTCCGCTACCTAATAAACACGCATTTCATGTTCTTAGTAGCCAGTAGCTATGAGTATCCCTATCCCATGCTGCCCTTCCTCCTCGGAATTAGATCTGCGCTGCCTCTCACAGGCAGGAGCAGAGGCAGCCAAGCAGAGAAGCGAGACCAGTGGGTTGGAATCCAGCTTCTTACTCGTTTCACTGTATTCTACCTTTAATTGGGAACATGGCAAGGTTCAAAGACCTAATGATTAGCATTAGCTTTCCCTGTTCAGTCAGGCCAGCTATCTCCCATTCCACCTGGCTCGGCCATTCACTGGGAAATTGCCTGAGCGGCAGCTGTCCCATTTCTCAAATGCTCAGAGCGCTTAGTAATGATCTCAAGCGCTCGGGGCACCAGGCCGCCCGACATCCTCTGGGCCCCTATTGGGCACACAGACCTCTCCCAGAGAGAAGACCAAGGAAGCTAAGAGGCTGGAAAGTTAAGACTAGCTATGATGAGGTTTCTGGTGTGAGGGAGATGAGGTGCTCTCAAGTTTCTCTTCCTACATGCCCACCCCCTTCCCCTGCCTTTCACGACTATATGACATACGTAAGTCCCTATTCCACATGGAACTGAAATGCCCGTCAGGCCACATGGTGACTGTCAGAAGCTTGGCTCCGGGAGGATCCAATCCCGTCATCAGACAGCAGCACCATCTGACACATCCCTTGGCAACTGGTCACATTCCAAAGGGCACCATGGCCCTGCCACTTTCTTAGGCAAAGAAGTTTTTGGCACCAGCAGTGGCCCCTCTTTCTTTACCAAAACTCCTCTACAGTTTTTCTCAAGGATGTCCGCATATTCTGACTTCTCTCCTCCCTGGAATTTTGCAGGTTCTGTCTTTGAACCCCATGATACAGAGGTGACAAGAGATCTCCTCCTGGAAGGAGGTCCCTCAGTTGGTTGCTGGCACCATTCAGACCAGCATCCCCTCCCCTGCTCTGGGCATCTTGCTTTGTCTTACTGCCAGCCCATGTCCTGCAGATGGAGCTTGGGAACCCAGCAGGCTATATATATTCTAGCAAGCTCCAGTGTGACCCTAGCAGCTCTTGAGAGTACACGCTTACACATTCACCTCATCTGCTGCCATCATAACCCGGGATGTGCAAGGGGCCTGGGAAAAGATGGAGGCTCTAGCTGTATAATGGATACCATCCTGTATTTGCACCTAAGGCTTTTCGAAGTTTAAGTATTTGGTTTCCAATAACACTACATCTTCACACCTGAGGCTCCCCCTACATGTGGCCCCCCTCCTTGCGACCAAGTGCAGTTGGCTCTTAGGACACATTTGGATTACAGAGCTTAGAGCAGTGTGAGCTTTGGCGAACAGTAAGCCCACTCTTCTCACAAATGCAAAAACCAGGGCCCGGGAGGAGCAGAGGCCTGCGGGATCATTAGCACCAGGAGAAGCTTCATTCCCAGACCTCCTCATCCACGGCGAGGTAGCCTGCGCTCTTGTAAAGCGTTCATAACAGTTCAAAAAGAAAATCCGATTAAGCTTTTCATAGTACTACAGCAGGCTGATAGATCTAGATAACCCACTTTTTTGTTGTTTTTGCAAAGGAATATGGAATAATAAGGCTAACTCTCAGTGATCCCGGGGATAGGTGAGGTCTGAGTTATACTTCAAGGGGTTGGAGCTCAGAGAAAGGATGATGTACCGTGCAAACGGGAAGTGTTGCAGACACAATAAAAAACAAGTACGTACTTCAGGGATTTCCAAGTACAAGAGACGAGAAAATCGGCCTCATTAATGATAACACGCAAATGCTTTTCTTCCTGGGCTGGGAAAAACCAAAGAGTAAATGGCAATGGAGCCTGTAAGGAGGCATGTGAGGACCCTCTTAAAAATGTACGAAATGTCAGGGAAAAGATTGATCAACTGGCTGTCTTTAGCACTGAAAATGTCGGTTAGTTTTTTCCTCTCTCTTGTATCGGACAGGTGGTGATTAATATAATACAACAGACAGCAGAGGAGGTGTCACTTGTAAAATAGGTACAGAGCAGAAATGATAAGGGAGAGACATAGTGAGAATTTAAATCCCAAGGTGGAGATCATTATGAAATATATTAACATAGCGCCTACAGAGGATGGAAGAAGAGTGAATTCGGTAGAGGTAGGCAAAGAAAGCTTTACTGGGCTGCACCAGCAGGCATGAGGAGAGACGGATGCGGGGATACTGGGAAGTGGGGAGCAGAGGTATTTGGGGTACAGAAAAAAACTACAAGTGCCAAGGCCTTGAAGCGGATGGCAGTCAGGCAACAGTGTGATGGGAAGGGGTTAGGGGAGATCCAGGAACATGAGGACTGATGAGAGGCGAGGCTACAGAGCTGGACTCCATCACCTTGGGTCTCGTTCGGGGTCTGTGGACTGAATCCCTTTGCAGAGTGTAGAAGGGGGCTACAGAGCTGGACGCCTTTGCCTCAAGTCTAGATGAGGGCCTCTCAAATGCTTTGTTTTCAGAAATCCTTTATGTACTTTTAATCCATCAATATCCATGATAGACAGCAGAACAAAGCATTTAAAAGGTAAGTTATTTTATAATACAATAATAAACCGGCAACAAAGAACCAGATCAAAGAAATGCTAACAAATCTACTAATGCAAATAACTTTTTTTTTTTTTAAGGGGAGGAAGGATTTATTTGAGCTCACGATTTCAGAAGGTCACAGTCCACTCACAAATAACATTCTTGTGGGAGGAAAAAGCTTTTTTTTTTCCTAAATAACAAAAAATAGCAAGAAGAGTAACACTGCTTTAGATCTTTGCCAGTTTCTTTAAATAACTGGCTTAATAAACGATAATTAGATTCTCACATCCGTCTCTGCCTTCAGTCTGCGGTGATATGTCTGGGAATGAAGTCGATGAGGAAAACATAGTGTACACCGAAGCCTGTCCAGTGGGGCTTTGCAAGAGGCGAGTTTGCAATGTGGAAGCTTCTCATACTCTTGTTACATTAAAATTGATTGGTCCATGCTGATGTGAGTGAGTCTTTTACTAATACAGAACTGTACAACACTGTGCCTTGGACATTTGGAAAACACCATCCATGTAGTTCATTTGGACCTTGTGCATTTCACTGTATGACAACAGAAAATCCCAATTGTTAGTTTCACCTCTCAACAGAAGTCTTTTGATATCGTGAAACTATTGAGCTCATGGTGGCAGATACACGCTTCTAAAATTCCATTTTTTTTGCCCAAAATTTCACATTTTATTATTAGTGGCAATATTGTTAGTTGTTTTCCTTGAGGTGAAAAGCTCATTCCTTTCAGTCTCAAATTGGAATAAACATAGCTTGTCTGATATTTGTTCTTTCCATGGGAACAAAAACACTTTCCAGTTGTGTCAAAACCAAAGGAGTAAGTTCACCTCGCCACCAAGACATTCACAGCATTTGCTTGTGCTGCCTTAGCAGGAGAAGCACTTTACCTTGCCTGACAGTTTGTCAGAGATGTATATACAACGGGTGATATTTAAATTATTCTTTTACCATCTTATCAAAGATCTTCTTAAGTGGATCTAGGGTTGCGTGTGTTTGTTTTAAATCAAAAGAGGGTACGTGGTGGAGACAAGCAGGAAGACTGCCAGCCCAGTGTGGCCCTACTATCTTAACTAGGACTCAAGAGCCAGGAGTTGTATTTACGATGGCTTTTGTACTATCCATACCGGTCAATACAATGAAAAATAGCTAATAATAGCTTAGTATTATGACGATGAAAGTAGTGTTGGCCCCATGGATGCCAGGACAATATCGTGAGGAGCCCTGGGGGTCTGAGGACCAAGGCTAGAGAACCACTGGGTTAGGCTAAATAACGCAAAGCCTCGTGAGGCGTTTCAAATAGGTTGATCTTTATCCTATGGGGAGATGAAAAACTGTCGATGTGCTTTCAGAAGGAACTTACTCCAATTAGAATTGAGTTTTAAAAAGATGACTTGAGTTGCAAGATGGAGGTAAGAGTAGGTGAGGCAGACATGAGTTTCGAGGCTCTGAGTGCTGCCCATACTAGAGGTGCTGGTGGTCTGGACAAGGGCACTGGAGATGGAGAGTAAAGAATCAGGGAGCATAAGGACTCAGGCACAGAAGGACCCATGGAGAGTTCACGGAAGAGGCCACAGTTTCTGGTTTGGCACCTGGACAAACTGAGAAATGCACTCAGAGAAATAAAGTGTGTAAATCACAGCGCACAGATCCTGGCTGCAGAAGTGGGCGATGGAGAACTACCTGCTCAGGCCAAGGCAAAGCACCAAGTCTTAAAGGCCTCCAGGTGCAGCGGTCCCCTACTGGCCACTTCAAAGAAAAACAGCTTCTGGGAGGAACTTGTGCAATGATCTGAAAGGGACTGGCGGAGATTGAGTCAATTACTGTCACAATCAAATACCATACACAGAGGAAGCGTGGCCACTCCTTTGGGTCTGGAAAAGAGCAGGTGAGAGGAGGGAGGGGCTGACGCATGGGAGTGCAACGTGAGAACTGCAAACATCCCTTTCTTAAAGCCGTCTGGGCGGGACTTCCCGGAAAGCTGAAAGATTCAAACCAACTTAGTCATTAAAAAGCTCGGAAGGAGGACTTAAGGGCACACCTATTAGATTGAATTCTGTATTCTATGGCAGTCAAATTCCCTTCTCTTCTGCTCCCTGAAAACCAGGCACCCCATTTCTAAGGCCCTAAACTTCAGCATGTGCTTAGAAGTTGGGAACCCCTTGGTATCGAGTCTTCTGGGAATTGATGTCCAGCTCTCTGAATCTAACAGGGAGGCCCTGGCTTCTATCTTTCCTTGCTGTATCAGATTCATGGTAGAAATCGGGAACATACCAAAAAAAAGCTTAAAGAAAAAATTAAAATTATTTATAATCTTCCAGGTCAGAGACTATCACACTTAGGATTTGAGTGTGCTTCTTTCTAATATATTTTATGCATATAAACCATACGTTTTAAGTAAAGTGGGGGCTATCTGAAAATTATTCTTACACATTTACTCTATCATCATATAGGCCTTTAAAACACGGTGGTAAGACCTAGACATTACTGATAAGTGATAGTGGCGGCCCTTTCTCTGCTTGTTTTTAGACGTGCTGAGCTGTTTCTCTGGGTCCTGTGATATGTCTGTAATGACACTTCTAAATGCAGACAAGAATTTGGGTTTAAGCCATCTTGGGGAATGACAGTCCCTTCCATCCGCATGGTGTTTTGCGTTGAGCAAAACCCTTTTACATATATTAATAAAAAAATGACATTTTTACAATATTTTGCTAAATGATCCCATATGCTCATAAAACATCTGTCAAATGGTAAAAATAATCTATCTCATAAAGAAACTGTGAGGATCAAATGGAAAAATGTATGCAAATTATGACAGCTATTGTTGATTGATTTTCACTCTGTGCTGGATACTATGCTAAGCGTTATATAGCATATGTTTTCAGATGTACTCTAAGAAGTAGACTCTGATATCATCCTGCTGTATGAAAAGAGACTAATTGGACACTAAAAATTAAATAACTTGTTTATGAAATTAAAGACTGACAGAGGCAGAATTTGAATCCAGATTCATCTGATTCCAAATCCTGGGCTCTGATCACTTCTGCTAACACAGAGCTATGCCAAGGTTTTGTGAACAGTAAGCACCAATTGTATAATGAGTATTTGCAAAACGATGAGCTCCTGGAGTCCAGATAATCCTCCACCTCCTCGACATAATCCACTGGCATACAGCAGTTGTTTAATAAATGTCTGGCAACTCAATGAAACCAATGGCAGCAGAAGGGAAAGAGTCAGTGTGAAAAGCACAAAGAGATATCTCTCTCTAGAAAGTGACAAGGCAAATTACAGAGGCCTGGAGATAAGACTATTTGAAATAATTATCACGTCAAAGAAAAGAAAAAACCCTAAGAGAAGAAAATGGTAAGCAAGAGAAAATAAAATTAAGAAAGAACCAAGGAGAATATGCAGAACTAAATCCAGTAAACTATGAAGAAATAATCTATCCCTACCAAGGTTGATCCCAGGATCGCAATAGTAGCAGAAAACAGCCTAATAACAGACGTCTGCCAAAACCCACAGCTGGCTTAATACTTGATGGGAAAATGGTAGAAGTGTTCCCCTTAAAATCAAATACAAAATCAATCATTATGGTAGCAAGACTAAATAAGATATAAAGGCATCCGATTAGAAAGGAAGAAATAAAATGAACATTCTTAGCAAACAAATAAAGGCAAGCTACAAATTCTGGCCTAAGTGACCGCATGTATAACCCTATAGAGCCTCAAAGGGCTTTTACCCAAGACAGACAGAGCATTTCTACAGATGAGGCAGAAAACAGAAATGGCGAAGAACATGAACAGGTAATTTAAGGGAAGAAATCTAAACGGTCAATAAATCTTTTTAGAGATCCCAACGACATTAGTGACCACGGGAATGCAAATGAGAATGCTGTGACACTGTTTAATATGCATCAAATGGGCAAACATGAATACATTTCACAGCCAGGTGTTGGCAGGAGTGTCAGGAAGAGAAACACTGATGCACACTGGTGGGAGTGGGAGTGGAAGTCAGCACGACCGCTATGGTGTAATACAAACACATTTGCCCTTTGCACACCTGTTTACCGGGTACCCGAAAGGCACTCTTCTAGGGGTACAGCGGCAAACCAAACAGATGAAGTCTAATATGAGACAACAGCCAGCACATAAAATACGCCAAGAGCCTCAGTGCCAGCACCAGAGAAGCTCTTACACCATGAACACCAGGGACACAGAGGAGAGAGGCCACTGTAGCACTGTCTGTAAGAGCAAAGGTGAGGGGTAACCTGGGTTTTCCTTGGAAAGAGTAAACTAGTAAGAAAACAGTAAATAACCCGCGGAAGAATAAGTTAAAGGGATCCAGCACATGTCTAAATGCATCACAATTGATAAATACTGAAGAACTCCATATCTGATAAATATTGAAAAAGCTAGTTACAATAGGATATACATATACATATAGCATTATAGGATTTTATAAAAATTGCTAAATACAACCGGGAGAGGTAACATTATAAATGCAAATGTAAAATTAACAGAATGTAGTGATTCTCTACGAGGAGGGAGAAAGAATGCTGTGTCTGTAAATAATCTGTTCTTTTTTAAGAGAATAAGAGATTTGAAATAGCTATGGCAGAATTGTTCATTTGCCGATTTCTGTAGGAAGTGCATAACTGTCCACTGCCTTGTCTTCGGAAACGTAGAATGTGTCTCCATCTACAATACATACTTTTAAATTTTTTTTGTAGGACTTGATTTATATCTCAGTGGTTAGAGCCCTGGTCTAGCGTGTGAAAGACTCTGGGATCGATTCCCCAACATCACATAAACATTAGCTCTATGTGGTGGAAAACTGCCCTGATCAAGGCCAGCCTGGACTATACAGACAATTCAGGACTAACCTGGACTACATAATGAGTCCCTGTCTCTAAATAAATAAACAAACAAATAAAAATAAAATTTTGTAAGATGAACACCCAGGCAGAGTTGCAGCCCTCAGCACCGAGAACGCTGGTAGTTTCACCTGTGTGCCCTCGCAGTGCTCAGCCCAGCCCACGGGCTGCAGCTCAACACCTGGCAGATGCAGCCACGGCCAGCACGTCCCCGGGGGGCCTTCCACCTGCACACCTGTGGGACCCTGACTAGGCCTGGGATGACTGTAGGTAGCAGTGGCCCATACCCTGATAATCTCGATGCTCGAGACGAGACCGGCAGGCGTGGGGCCCCTCCTTCTTATCCCAGACCCAGGATGGGCCACAGTTCATCATACCCAAATTTCTAATTTTCCCCTGCTTCCAGACCCTTACCAGAAATCACATGGTCAGGTTTCCAAAGACCTGCCGTGCAAATTAGGCTACTTTCAGTCTCCAAATTCCCCCAATCAGTGAATGACCCTTGTCCTGGTACCTGGTGGACTCACCTCCCTTCGACTGCTCATAAGCCTGGCCCTCGGCTCCAATAAACAAGCTGTTACACTGATTCAGCCTCCTGGAGATGATTCTGTCCTACTCACGCCACTCGAGACCCTGTCCCCCCAGACTTCGCTGGTTCCTGATCGCTGGTGGCCAACGGTGGCCAGGGACCTGTGCAAAAGGAGACTTTTCTCCTTCTCCTGAATTCTATTCTTCCTGCTGCATCCTTTACCAAAATAATTTGGTTCATCCTCAAACTCTCACCCTTGAGTCCTCCAGCCTCTTCACCTATGCTTCTCTCAGCAAGAAGGTGACGGTGGCAGAAGATCAGAGTGGACTCTAGGGAGTCTTGGGGCGACTTTGACAAGTGTGGAAATGTCCATATTTGATAAGTGCTGAAATAGCTAGGATACACAGAATAGGATATACATACAGTATTATATTATTTGTTCTTCCTCTTACGGAATTCTAAGTAGCACCTACATTGTCAGCGGAGAGGACAAAGTCTCCGGTCTCCAGCAGCCTGGCCGCTCTGCCTTCATTACTAAATCTGACAGCCCTGCTCACGCTCAGGGACCCTGGCAATGGCACAGGTAAAGCATCCCCTCCGTCTCTCAAGGCGCAGCTTCTGAACAAAGGAGCTGTCATCGCTATGTTGTATTTTCTGAATATGCATTTGATTGTTAGTGAAGAATTCTTCTAAATGACACAAAATTGCATGCTCGGGGGAAATCTGCAGCTTCTCTCTTGCCTCCTCCTTGAATCTTCCATCTCTCCCTCCCTTGGGGTCTCAACCATCTGTGACAGTGACCTCTTCTCTCTTGATTTACACACCCACTTTCTTACTCAGCCAGCCACCAGAAGAGCAAAGATATTTCTCAGCATCCATGCCTTAGCTCAATCTCCTTCACTCTTCCCAGGGCTACTGTTTTCCTGACTGGCCTCCCATTTAGAGTGGCCCACCTGAAACTACCTCTTCTGGGCAAAGCGAGCCACTTTTTCCCCGGAGCCCCGACAGCCCCTTGGCCAAATGCCACATACACCGAGTGCTGACATCGCTGTTTCCACCTCTCTCTCCAGTTGCAGACCTGGAGCTGTGTGAGGGCGGGGACCACCCCCTACTGCACTCTGAGATGCTGTCCCCAGCTCAACACAGGGCACACAATGGGTGCCAACCTCGCTCATTTGCCAATCTCTCCTTTTTCTATTTCATATACACTGGAAGTATAATTTTAATTAGATTACTAACTTCTTACAACATGATTCAACTCTAATTAAACAAAGAGGGTTTTTTTTTTTTTTGTTATTCACCACTGAACCCAGAAATGTTGGCTACAGGTAGCGGGAAAGCTGGAGGCTCCTCAGAACTCCAATTACTACAGGAGAGGGCTATATTTGGGAGACAATTAATTTCACAATGTTGAAATCTAATGCATTTAAGATTCGGCTGCTCGCATCCATTTTTCTCCATTAAAACATTTTAACTGTGCCGTGGCTGTCATCATCTTTGTGTGGGAGAGAGCTCTCATGTGCAGGAGCCTCAGGATTGCTAGACGGAACCAACGTCTTACTCCTTACCTTCTGAAATTGCAATTAATTTAAAGAAATTTTTAAGTTGAGCTACATTACCAGTCAAGTGAGACCTGGATCCCAGAAAACGCTTCTACACTGGATCCTAAAAAAATGGAAGTGGAGCCACCTTCTGTCTCTGCCCCCTTTTCCCCGCGCACTTTGCTTTCCTGTGCCGACCTCACCTTGCACAGTGACCTAGACCACCACTGGTGATGCAATGACATCTATGAAATTGGTGATGTGGTGACAATGTGGGTGATAACAGCCAATTTTACTGAGCACAGGTACTTTTAAGTGACCTGTGCAAAAGGAGACTTTTCTCCTTCTCCTGAATTCTATTCTTCCTGCTGCATTCTTTACCAAAATAATTTGGTTCATCCTCAAACTCTCATCCTTGAGTCCTCCAGCCTCTTCGCCTATGCTGTCTCAGAAATCCCCTGGCCTGTTGGGTGGAGCAGCAACTGTCTTTCTAGTCAATTCCCTCGGCCCCAACTCCAGTGCCTACTACCCTTGTCCAGAGGGCTTGTTTCAATTTGCCAAGGCCCCCTCAGCCTTATGCTCCTCACTTTTCCTGTCCCTCTTGGGGGCTGTCACTCGAGAACATCTGTGTGGCATCAGCAACTCTTCTGCTACTCAGGCCCAAGTCCCAGGAGCCTCTTTGATCCCCCTCCCCTCACACTCCCTCACAGGAGCCAGCAGGAGTCCTGTCCACCCTGCCTCCAAATACACTTGAGTTCTTTCACCTCGTCCTCTCTCGCTAGCTCCACAGAGCAAGTGCCAACCACTGTCACACCTCCCCCAGGTTTCGATGACTATGAGGAAGTCTCCCTGCTGTCACTTCTGCCTTCTACCAGCCAGTCTCACGGAGCAGCCGAAAACCAGGCCATGTCACCTAGAGCCAGAACCATGCTCCTACCTCCTCCACAATCCAGCCTAATGTGAAGGCGTGTCCAAGTGTCTGCAAGCACATGACTGGTCAGTGTCCCCCACATCAAGTCATGCCTACAATTGTAGAACTTGAAGAGGTAGACAGCGCACCCTGGGCCTTGACAATCCTGAAGGTCACATGATAGGTAATCAACAAATGGAGAGATGACAGATACAAAACACTTTGCATGCCCTGGTTTTTATTTTTATTTCTTTTAATTTTGAGAAAAGGATCTTGCTAAGTCATAAACTTTTCCAAACCAGGCACAAATTTGTCATCTTCCTGCTTCAGCCTCCTAGCGTGCTGAGATTACAAACCTGTGCCACATGCCCAACTGGGACAGCTTTTAAAACACAAGTCACTTAACTAGTGGAATATACCCAGCTGACCAATGAATATCCTCCAAACAGTAAGAAATAGTCAATTTAAGGAGTCCCAGGGGTTTCTGGATATGTTCCTTGTGATTGTCAAAAAACAACAGTATAATTATTATTTATGAATTTTTTTCTCCCTTCTTAAAGACACAGGTTGTACAGCTCAGCTGTTCTTTTTAGGTGTACAGAACATAACAGACACTAAGTCTAAGCTCTGTTGAATTCACAAAGGAATGAAGGCCTATGTAGGCTGATTCCACAGATACAGAAAAGACTCAACATCTCCCCCCAAACACTTATTTCACCTATGCATTGTAAACCATACGGTCTTACCAGAATTCACAATAAACTCTCATTTTTAATCGAGGATAATTTATACCTCAGCAAAACTGTAAATTGCTACATTTCACAGACTTTCATGGTTGCCCAGGAACAGTCAAAATAAGAAATGTTATAGTTTCAGAGGCCCAGAAGTCAGGGTCCATGTATCGTTGAAGCATCCTCCTCTCCCTACACAGAGTGGTCCCTGGCATCACCACTGTCCCATCCTGCTGGAGATGATTTGTTTCTTCAGGGTCCAGGTACTGGACACTTAAGTCCCCCAGATGGTAGCATGGGAGGTGGAGGAAAGGAGAGGCCTGGTAGAAGGTTCTTAGGTCAGTTAAGATGCTGCCCTTGGACAGCAAATTGGCTGTTCTTAGGTAAACTGTTGTAACTTTCAGGAAAGGGTTAAAAAAAAAAAGCACTGCATTGGATTCCACCTAGATCTCTCTGGCTTCCTATATTCAAGACAGGATCATTTGCTCCTGAATATGTTTCCACCACCATTGTCAACCCTTGTGACGTGACACAGGCTAGAAGAACTTTTCTAAAACTCAGCCGGTACCAGTGCCATGGCTGGAAACCTTCGATCTGTAAGCTAAATAAGCTTTATTTCTTTATGAGTAGCCTACCTTCATGATTCTATTATGGTAACAAAAAGTTGATTGTGGTAAGTGTTCAATTACTGCAACTAATTGAGCTAATCAGCTTATAAAGAGAAAAGTTTTAATTTTTTTGAAGGTTTTAGCCCACGATCAGGCCGACCACTGCTTGGGCCTGTGGCAAGCCAGCATATTGCGATGGGAGTTCAGGAAGCTGAGAAAAGCTACTCGCTTTACTGCAGCTGGGAAGTGTAAAAGAAGAGGAGAGGGGGCTGGGATCCCAGGATCCTCTGCAAGGGCCTGCCCCCAGTGGCCTAAGGACCTCCCATTAAGCCCTACCTCTTGAAGGTTTCACCACATTCCACTAGCACAAAGCTGAGGAGCGAATATTTAACACATGGGCCTTTGGGGAGATTCCAGATCCAAACTCTTGTATTGACGCATATGCATCCCGTCCTTACTGACATCATAGATTTCTCCTCTGTCATTTCTTCCTTGGCATGTTTGGCCAATGTCTAACTCCTCTCTGCAACGGAAGGTGCGGACAGCAGACCTCACAGGTGGCTTCCCAGCTCCACCCCTGCCCTGGAGAATCATCGCACATATGAGGGAGGCTCGGGAAAGGTTTGTTGAATGAATGATTCTAGAAGCCCACCCATCTCTTTCTTCACATCTCACTAAAGAATAAAAATCAATCTTTGCTTTGTAAATAGCTAATAGTGAGAGAATATAAAATAAACTCTAACTCAATGTTTACAAATCCCTAATCAAAGTGATTCTATACAATTATCATCTTCCTGGAAGAAAGAACAAACTATGACCAAATTAATGGAAAAATAAATGTAGCCGGAATGCTGGTTACACCACGAATAATCACTGGAGAACGAGCCTCCTGCCCTTTGAGCAATTTTAGAATTTAGGGCTTCACTAGTAGAGCAGGGAGATATTGAATTTGTTTCTTTTAAGTGAACTCAAGAGGAATAACTGTAGTATAGGAGAAGTGTCGGTGACATTGAGTACACATCTATAATATGCTTACGCTATATTTTTTGATTATTTTCCTTACTTTCCAGGTGCTGTTTAGCTAAAACACAAATCTGTATGTCATAAGATACCACTGGTTGAGTGTAGGCAAGTGGGGAGAAACAAGCACCTTATGTTGAAAGGTGCAGGCATACACAGGGCAAGGATTCAGCCCAGGGCTGAGCTGAGTTCAAATCCCAGCCTGCCCCATCCTTGCCAGGAGAACTCAGGCAGTGACTCAGTTTTCTGGGGTCAGATTTCTTCCTCAGGAGAAAATGATCCTGGGGGTGGGAGGCATCTCAACAAGGTAATCACAAAGCGCCATAGTCGGGAACAGTAACAACCAGCAGCTCAGGAAATGTGACAATGGCACAGAGTTGGGTGTTCGTTTTCAGGTTAAAAAAAAAAAAGTAGGGTTTCTTCATTGGATAAACTAGTAATTTTAGCAGCGCAGCCTGGAGGCCTGTGGTTTAACAAGCACCTAATTAGAACCTGGCGCTACCTAAGCTCTGAGTGACACCTGCTTTAAAAAATGCACACGGAGAACAGAGCCAGGTGCAAGGGACAGTTGCGGGCCAGGCCCTCTCTCTGGAAAATACAGCTAAAAACAAACCCCACATGATCTCTTTTAATAAAATCTTCTCTGAAAAATACATGAGTTAATATTGTGAACAGAGGGGGTCTTCTGAGGTCTTATCAGTTTAATTCTATCCAGCATCAGAATGTTCCTGCCAGGACGGCTGGAAATAATGAAAGCAATAATTAAAGGTAAGTTACACAAATAGAAGATGGGTCAGGAGGTTGCCCTGAAAGATAAATGACTGGATCCAGTGAGTTCAATAGGCCAGTGCCTCCTCCCCCCAGATACCCATAAGGCCCTCCTCTGCACCCACAGGGAAAATCCAAAACTCCTTAGCCCAGCAACCAAAGCCTTTTATAATCTGACCACTGACAATTCTTCCATCTTCTTTCTCTCTACGTTCTATACTACCTCCTTCATCCTTATCAAGCCACTTTTCAATTCCCCAAACTCATCCTAAGCTTAATGTTTCCATTTTGGATACTATCAGAGAGAAAAATTATTTTCCAAGTCAATGTCTAGGTCATTTAAAGATAGAGAGCTGTAATCTAGCTACCATGAATAAATCCTGTCATAGGAATTGAATCTTTCTGAAATTTCTAGAGATCACAGTAACATCACACTTAAGTTGGAAAGTCATCTTCTGGCAAATTTGAAGTCACAGCTCTGAACATACCAGCATGCTAGAAATGCCTCCCACCTCCCTTTATCTGTGTTCAATTTCATGGAAAACCCTGTACATCAGGCAACACGCCCAGGGCTGGTGCCACAGAACAATCAGACATGGTTCTGATGCTGGATGACCTCACAGTTAGGATGTCTAGTCCATAAGTCCAGCACAACTCACGGTTTGGCTCATAATGGATACCAGATCAATATCTGTTGGATTAAGACAAGTGTGTAAACTAGTAATGATGATGTACTATGGGAAATGCTTGCGGGACTGGGCACAAACGTCCTGAGCCTGCCAAGGACACGTAGTGAGCCTCCTGGGAAGGTGGGGCTTTCTGAAGGAAGTGACCTAGAACTGCCTTGAAGAGATGAGGCTGCCTTCAGGTAGAAGAGAGGTAGGGGAGCATCCAGGGCAGGGGAAGAGTTATGTGCAAAGGCTCCCAGGTGTGAAAGGACGCTGCACATTTGGTGATCTTAACAAGCTCATTTTGGCTGGAGAATTAAGAAGGGAGGGAGTGAAGGGTAGAATACTAGAATTCTTTGTTCCTGATCCCCTTATCAATTCCCACTTAACTGATAAGGCAAAAGCAATACAAAATACACTCAGAGCCCAATGGAGGTAGTAAGAGAAAGATGGGGAAAGGAGTTCAGAGGCTAGGCTGTGACTGTAGAAACCAAGCCTGAAGGGCAGCCTTTAGGATTAGCAACACAAAGACCTCCGGGGCAAAGTGCAGTTACCAGGTTACTACACAGTGCCAGGCTACAGAGTAGGGGGGAGGGGCTGTTCTTCAGCCTGTACCAAGCGCCAAGCAGTTTTGGAAGTGACAGACAGGCTACCTGCCCACGGCTGTCCTCTAGGACTCAGGGCTCTTCAACTCGGCCTGCACATTTGACTAGATAGAGGTTCTTTTGTTTGGTTGTCTTTTACAACCATCTTCAGGCGATTTCTCTGGAAAGTCCATTTTTATAATCTGAGGCAAACGGTAGAGGTAGGCATGGATGAAGTTTTCCTTTGGGTCCAACATGCCGCCAAGCTCTGGACAGTCAGGGCCAGGTGTTTGTTGAAGACCCCACCCAGCTGCCCCATTACTAAGTCAGTGGTTCCCAACATTTTGACAGCAAGGACCAGTTCAGCTGAAGACTGTTCTCTCAAGGGTGTGTGTGTGTGTGTGTGTGTGTGTGTGTGTGCGCGTGTGCGCGTGCGCGCGTGCGCCTGCTATGCTGTAGGTTGCTGAAGGATAGTTCCGAGGTGGCAAGCAGCAGCAGGAGGGAGCAGGGGACAAACCTGTGTCTCCTGTGAGATCAGCAGTGGCTTTAGAACCTAACTGGAGCTCGCTGATGGAAGGCGGAGCTTAGCTTGCTAGTCACTTCCTGCCCACTGCTCATCTGTCCTAGTGGCTCGGTCCTTCTGAGACCATGGACTGACACCTGTCTTTAGCCCACTGCCTGAGGACACTGCACTGTCACCTGCTTGGCCCCTGTGGCGCTGAGTTTAGGAGCCCCGGCATACACCACACGATCTACTCTATGCCTCACCGCTACTTAGTGCTCTGAGTGTGGTAGTTTTCCTCCCAGTTGGTAGGCAGCAGCTCAGGTCAAGGGTCCTGTGGCCCAGTTCTTTGGGTTAAAATGAGAGCACAGGTCTGCCCGTGACTGGCGCCCGGCCTTCCCGCCTGGCCTCCTGGCTTCCTTACGCTTCCTTGCCTGAATATTTAAGCTGCCTGTGAATACTTAGGCAACTTCCAAGTTGGTGGTTAGAAACCATCAAGAGCTTGAAATCCGTTGCAAAGTTGACAGCTTACTTTAAAGGAAAAGTCACACCGTGGAAATACGCAAACACTACCGATCGGGGGTGTTCTGTTTTGTTTTTTGAAAGCCAGTTTACTAGCATAGCTCTTAATTCCAAGGCACAAAGAAAAGACAGAAAATGTCAAATTATGCTTCTTCGACTTCAGGAAGCAGGTGTATAATGCACTTTAAGAAAGATTTCAACTCCAAACAGTTAAAATTGAAAAGATGTTTTATAAACCCCAAATACGTGGGAAACACATGGCTGTAATTTTTATCACCAAATGGATACAGATGCCTTTTGCATGCTGCCCTTGGCTGGGCGCATTTGACTGAAAGTCACTTAGTGACAGCAAAAAAGGGAAATGCAAAAGTGAAGAGGACGTGTGGAAGGTTCCCTGTGCCCTCCAGAGAGCACGATAGAGAGTATTCTCTGCCAGAAAGCCACCTAGCAACCTGTCTCTGCCTTAGCTACTTCCATGAGCTGAGTCCCAGGGCAGCAGTGCTGGGTGGGAGCCTCTGATTACAGAACAAGAGGAGATGTTAACAGAAGTCACTCAGCCCCTATCATTGGCACCAGAGCTCAGTGTCATAGAACAAAAGAATTGTGACATTCTTTCCTCCCAGCATGGTCCCGCAATCAGCTTGGCTGGAGAGCTGGAAAGTCCAGTTGTGCTGGGGCAGGGCTTTGAGAGGTCTGAAGCGGGGTGTACACTGAAACAGAATGAAGGAAGCTCCCATTTCCTGAGTGCCTGCCTGCTTCACAATCAGCGCTGGGCTGGAGGTTCTCAGATGTGGCACCAAACTGTCATTTACTGACCAACTGTTACAGGTTAAAACCCCATTCCAGGCCCTTGGCAGCAGCATGTCATTTAAGCCTCTCCTGAACACTGCAAGGCAGCTACAATTACCTACATTTTACAGGGGAGAAAACTGAGGCTGAGATCGCTAAGCTTGCCTCACGATGGAACACAGCAGCGCCAGGAACCAGAACCAAAGTGGTGATCCTGGATTCCACTCTGTTCTGGCAGGTAGAATTACTTCAGGCAGGGAGAGAACTGCCACTGCCTTATACTCTGGTCTTCATTTATTCAATATTTAAAAAGAGAGAGAGAGAGAGAGAAAAACCTGTGTGCCTCAATATAATGATGGAGAAAATTAAAATTGTATGTGTTTCTGTAATTAGCAAATTATAGTATTTATATGTGGTAGATACTGTTCTTGAAATCATATCTATCATGTGTGACAACTCTGAAAGTTGCTTGAGTGCTTTGCTCTGAGCTTCCCCCATGCCAGGCACAGACCAAACAACGCACTCAGCATTGATCCTCATGGGAACTGGATGAGGTAGGTCTTGTCCCAGTTTACAGACATGGAAACTGAGACTTGAAGAGCAACTTGCATGATCACCAAGCTAGGAAGTGGCAGGTTCATGTTGGAATTCCACATCCAGTGCTCCCAAGTCCATGCACCTGCTCAACTGCCAAGCGTATAAGTGGTAGTGATACTTCGGAGTGGGTTCTACCATTCTGGAGTGGGTGGCATTGGAGGGCTACTGGGCAGTGAGTGGAGCACTGTTTCCTGAGTCCCCAGTGGCCTATCTGATATTAATGCAAACACAACACAGTGTGGGAGCTACCAACAGAACAAGACCTAATGCCAGCTGAGGGCATAAGTGACTTAGATGGGGACATGTCTCCCTCAGGTGTAAAGCTAAGTGTGTGTCACCAGGAACATAGTGTCCCAGAAATGTGGATCTAGGAAATAAGATTGACCCCTAGACCAGCTAGGCCAGCCTCCTGTGCAGGGCTGGCAACCCCCAGACGATCCTCTGTCTTTGGGGACCATCTCATAAGATTTTGTATAGGATTAAAAGAAATATAAGTAAAGTGCTTACTAACCCAATGACTATCACATTAGTAGAAATTAAATTAAATCCCCCTGTTATTTGTACACTCAACATATTTTACATCAAGCCTATTAAGTCTCAGGCTTGGGGTGAGAACTAACTTCAAGCTTCAGGGACAGTTTGGGGGGGAAATCGTTAATTCATTAGTTAATTCCTTCAACAGTTTCTATTACACGATGACATTAAGTTAAAAACTCTGGGGAATCCAAATTGGCTGAATGACTAAGACACGTTCACCAGTAACTACAGTGAAATAACACTGATCATGATAATTAACACTTTGTGTGATGTCTCGTGGATTACAAAGCACCTCACACTTGTAATTGCATTCTCATGAAAAAGAGAGATTCAGAGGAGCTTGGTGACTTGCCTGCAGTCACACAGCAAGTGCAAAAGTTTAAATTGAGTCTGGGTCTCTTATGCCAAGCGTGGTCCTCTCTCCTCTACCATCTGCTTTCCTGGGCCCTGCTTTGCTCCATTAATGACAGAGAGGGAGCTTTTGAGATCTTCAGCTGGTTCCACCTTCAGAAAAATTTTAAATTATTAGAAATCATTTGCTATTATTTCCCAGAAATCTGCCATCTAGCAAATTCTACCTATTATCTTAGCTCTTCCTCTAGAACCTCATTGAAAAAAAAGAGCTCCTCCCCTGAGAGAGCCCTTCTGCAAGCTCCCGCCTTCTTCAAGGCCTGTGGAGCCTCCTCTGGGCTTTGAGGAGTTTGTCACCTCAACTCCCAACAAAGGGTCTGGGATGTACAATGCCTGGTTCAGATGCAGAATCTACCAAGACTCTGGGCAAACATCACAACAGTAAAATGAAGGCAATGATCCCTACCATGCCACAACCAAAACTGTACCAGAAAGCACCAGGCCACTGTAACCCTTAATGACTAGGATGAGAGCGGTGGTGGCAGGAAGGATGAGGAGAATCAGGGCGACCACCATTCTCTGTCTCCTTCCTTTTTTTTTTTTTTTTTTTTTTGAGTGCACTTCAAGGGCTGCCTCTGGGCACGCCAAATATTCCCTTGGAGTGTGACGGCAGAATGTGGACTCATGAGTGTGCCAGGCCTATATCAAATTTCCACTAATGATTTCTCAGCATAAATTAAATGGAGTGAAGACTTTCCAATGGCTGCTGCAGAATCACATGACAGCTTCCAGGAGACCCTACGAAGATCGCTGCACAGAGGGATGGTCATTCTGATGTGTGGAGGTCTCTCATTAATTTAATTTCTTCTTCCCCTCTGTCTGTGGATGTCCTTTGTAGAAGCTGGTAGGAAAGAGACCCATGACGAGCCACCATCGCTCCCAGCTATTTAAGCCTCAATAGGGAACGCTAACAAAATTGCCGAGCAAGTAGAATTCACTATTATACTAAAATCACTGCCATAAATAATACTATTTTTATATAGATGCAATTTGTATAGAACTTACAGAGGGCATTAATATATACTTTCTCATTTGACTTTCTATTATTTATTGAGCAGTTATCATGTGCCTGGCATTTTTAACGTATTATCTCACTTAATTTTCACAATGACTGAGCATTATCCCTCTGTCGCAGTAAGGTCAAACAAGGACAGAGGGATCATCTGGGATCATGCGGCTTGAAAGTGAAGGGCTAGGATTTGAACCTGGATCTGCTAGACTCCAAATCACATCTTTTCAGCCCTTGTTATTCTGCTTCTACTTGAGAGGGGTATTCTGTCCCCACTCTTGGCGGTTCTTGCCGAAGGGAAAGAAACATGATAAGCACTGTGTTTTTGATCTCTCTACTCCTTAGGACACTATTCTGCCTTTGGTGACTGGTGATCTTGGAGGGAGAATCCGGGCAGTGGAGGTTCGGGTACCTTCCTCCTTCCTCCTGGCATGTGGGGTCCCGGGAGCTGCTGGCTGCCAAGTCTCAACCTGCATTTGGTTTCAGGAAGCTCGTTTGCCCACAGATGCGACATTCTCCAAGCTCACCTTTTCCACAACGAAGTAATTTTTAGGTTTTCTTTCTATTTTTTCTTTGTCTTATTCTCAAGTAATTCAACACACAGGTGGAAAAAAGAGAAACTATTGGGCCTCCTTCTACAACTCTATTATGATCTCCACTTTACAGATAAAGCTCAGAAGGAGGCAGAGCTCTTTCCTAAAGAAATGAAGTTTAAATGGAAGCAGATAATGTAATAAATCACCCAATACATTATTATGCTGTATGGGTATAATCTGTTGAACTCATATTAGTACACTTGGTTTAAGGAGGATGCAAAGAGGAGTTATGTATAAAACATGTGCGAAGAGAAAATACAAGTTCAAATGAACACATCATAAATCAAAAGAATGCCACGTCCACACTTCTCAGAGATCTTAATTGGAAGTGCTTCATAAAGTGATCCGAATGCCACTAAATGCCTAGGGTAGAAATTTAACCAAAGCATTTCCAAACTACCTAGTAGGAGCCAAGAATTAGTTTCTTTAATGAGGCTGCCATACCCTCTCCCAAAACCCCATGGTAAATAAACCAAAAAATCCAGCAAATCTTAGATGGGTTCCAATCAGGCTCACAAACTAAGGACACCTTTTGGAGCCATCCATGATTCAGAAGTCACTGAGAGATTTACTTGCTGCTAGAGTTCTGCCAAAATGCCCGCCTAGATACTGCTGGAGACTTACTCCTACTATGATTTGTAACTGAGCTGCTGGAAAGTTAGGGCAGAAAGGTCCTCAGCAGTTGGGTCTCAGCCTCTTGGTGAAGAGGTGCAGAAAAGCCAAATTCTAGACCTGCACAGAAAAGCCACGCTGAGTCATCTTTGCACCTATAGGCCCAGTGTGTCACCCAGCCCATGGTGTGTGGCAGTGAAGCAAGCCAGAGGCAGAGGCAGAGCTGAGACCCAAGTCTCCCCTCCCTAACAATACCACCTCTTCATGTACAGCACTGCCCACAGAAACATGAGTCCACTTGTTTGAGTGATATCTAGTAGTCACACTATCCCAGGACAAGTCAACAAGCTTCCAAGACCACAGGAAAAAATTTCTCACAAACCACTGGTTCAATCAGTGGTAAGATTCAAACTATGGGGGCCTCTGGGCCACATCTATGGTAGCTAAGCACAGCGATGAGGACCATTCGATCCCCTAATTACTAGCCCTGGCTCACCAATTTCAAAGACGTAGCAATGAACTTGGGCAGGGCATAAGTGCAAAGCCTTGTAACGTCACTCTTATGAAGTACCTAGATTATAAAAGCACCCAAAAAAACAGTCCTCTGCATCTAGGACTATTTTAAGAAACAATCCTGTTTCTCTTCTTCAAACTAATTAACGTTTATAACCGGACTGAAGTGTTTCTTCCGAGTGCAACGGAGAAGCAAATCATTCCAGTTGGAAGCACGAGGCTGGGTGGCGAGAGACTGTCAAAAACACATTTAGCGCAAGCATGTACACTCCAGATGATAAACACAACTTCCAATTAAGCCGCCCTCCAGTATCTGCCACCTCATACCTGCTGCTTTAAAAGCAACTGGCAAATTTTGCAGAGTCTAAGGGTTTTTAAATGATGAAATCTTCCCTCTAGTTTTTTATATCTTTTTCAAAAGGATGAATCACACACACACTTAAAGAACTGCAGCATCTTTGCGACGTAGCCGACTCTACAGATGAACGAACAGTAGCCCAGGGAAACGGGCGGATGGACTTGTCCAAGGTCAAGTTCGAGTGTGTGGCTGCAGGGCGGACATTCAGCCCGGGATCCTGCCTCCAGCCAGGTCGTCTCCCCGACTTACCGCGGCCTTTCCACGGGAAGACTGCTCTTGTTTTAGGTACTCATCCCTGTGGCACCACCAAGAGGAGAAGCTCATGAAAATCTATGGAACCCATTTTCAGTTTGAGGCACAAATGGAACAAACGTTTTGCATCAGGGATTATCTTAATTAGACTATTTATACGAGCACTGTTGATTTACTCCCATCCTGCTGAACTTCATTAAGCTGTCCATTTACTTACATAAATTCTTATCTGAAACTGTAAGACACAATCATTTGCATCGTGGAAAACTGTATACGGTCTGCCCTCTGGATCTGCATCTGAGGACTTAACCAACCAAGGACTGGAAATATTTGGGGGGAAAAATTGCATCCATACTGAACATGTAATAGGCTATTTTAAAAATCATTATTCCCTAAACATTAACACATAACAACTATTTACACTGTAATGTAAGTAATCTAGAAATGATATAAAGTGTATGAAAGAATGCATGTAGGTTACATGCAAATACTACACTATTCTGTGCAAAGGACCAGAGCATCTATAGATTTTAGTACTGTAGGCGATCCTGAAACCAATCCCACACAGATACCAACTGTATTTTAATATATGTCCATGTTTAAAAATTATAATGGTGTTAATAATAGTAATAATAATTATCATTTACTGAACTTTGATGTGCTCTGCACAGTGATAGCGACTGTATGTACCAGAAACAACAGGATAATTATAAAATAACCACCACCTACTCAGTCCACACCATGTCCAGGCAATGCTATGTTAAGTACTACAGTAATTACAATATAGCTATTACTATTATTCACATTTTACTGATGAAGAAACCGAAGCTTTGAGATGTTAACTGTAGCAGAGCTCACAGAGAGCACAAAGAAAGGCCAAGTTCAAACCCAGGCCCACCTGGCTCTGGAACCCTTCTGCCCTTTTGCTGCCCACAGGGTTATATCCCCATTTATAAAAGTACTGCCCAAGTTCCGTTTCCCGCAAGGGCACGCATAGGTCCAAGGACAGACCAAATAATATGAGGATGACTTGTGCGCTAGGAATGTCTTAACCTTCTCCAGGGTTCTGAATAAAGTAACTGCTACCAAATTCTCTGAGGGAAAACAGAGCTCGCTGCACTGAGGCAATCAGAAAATGCTGAAATCCGAAGTGGTTCAGAACCACAGTGAAATCTGGGAGCAAAATACATTGTTTCCACTCTTCCATTTTAAAATATTCATGAGGTAAAGAAGCATTTCCACATTTAATAATTAAATGGCTAAAATCTGCAACCTGACTTATCTACTGATCAATGATGGTACATTCCTGGAAGGACCCAAGTTCAAATTAGCAGCCCCACGAGTTGCCATGCTATGATGCAACAGCAAACAAATGAGACAGAAATGTTGCTGTGCCTAGAGAAAAAATTTTCCCCACCACTTGTTCTGCTGTAGAAAAAAGGATGAGGCAAAATTAAGAATGCATCTAGGACTCTGCCTGCAAGCCAGCTTGGAAGAGAATGAAAAAGGGAAACCTGCAACGTTCTCTCTCATTAGAAGGGTTGTTTTAGAAGGATCTGATTGTGCCTTAAAGGTTACGTTTTACAATCATTTAATATTTCTCTTGCCTTAAGAAACCCACACAGGCAAGGGAAGGAAACTGAATTTATAATGTGGCCCTGTGTGGTTTTTTCAGTGCTGTGGTCACAAGCGCTGCATGTGATACCTATGACCAGAATCCCATTAAGCTGGGGCATTTGCTCTCTGCAGTACCAGCAAACTCTGTCCCCTGGGGTCTCCTTCCCCAGCCATCATCTGCCTCTGTGCATAAGGACAAGTCCCCCTGACTACTGCAGCGCCAAGCCCCACGAGGGACTGAAAGGCTGCTGCCCACAGTCCTTCAAATGGTCTGGGCTAGACACCAAGTACTTAACAGGACTGTTGCTCAGAGGCAAGCCTTGAACCCGAACACAGCGTGGGTATTACCTGGAACAGATTAGAAATGCAAATGATCGGAAACTCTGGGGGCGGGACTCAGCAATGTGGGCTTCACAAACCCTTCGAGAGATTCTGATGTACACCAAAGTTTGGGAATCCTCTCTTCAGCCTGGGTAGTCTCTGCACCCACTCAGGTGAAGGCTCAAGAGGTCTGCACCCAAAGGATCTGCCCCATCCAGCCCTGCAGCCTGCCCTGACCTCAGCAGGAGTCAGTCAGCAGACATCAGGCCACCAGTGGATGGAGGACGGTAGGGCATTTGCACTGAGTCAGACCAAGAAACCAGGGTATCATCCTGCTACTGTGTGGCCCGGTGGTCTATGCTGATACAGCTGTGGTTCTGTTCTCCATACCAGATGGGAAGGCTGAGACTGACCTTGCCTCTATCCCGCACCCCAGCTACAAGCCCAGGAGAAAGGACTTGACTCTCAGTTCTTCCTCAATCCAGTTAGACAGCCCGGTTAGGAGTCCTCTGCCATTCCGGGGACTCTCCCAACACCCTGTCACAGGTTCCCTTTACCCCCATCGACCAGACCTAGGGGTAATTCAGGTCCAATTGGTCCCTAAGCCACTGCCATGTAGCCACTGGCCCCTCGATCCTACTGTCCTCACCCTTCTCTCCTTGCTTTTCTGGCTTTGTTTTTGCTCCTAGCTCAACACTGAGGCCTCCATGTGGCACATGGCTGGGCACACTGGAGGTCCTCCAGCTAAGCACTATCTCTTAGGAATCCAGAATTCAGCATTTAGACCCTGGCAATGACCCCTGACAGGGCCCTGCACTAAGGGCATCTTATTTCAGCCTGACCCTGCCTGCCTCCTCTTCCTGAGTGATTGGGGTCCTTTCCCACATACAGCCCATGCCCCATGCCCTCTAGATCCTCATTCTAAGCACACAGGACCCTAGAGCCTCTTTCCACATGGCTGGCATACATCTTCACAAGGGCAAACGGTGCATCTGGTGCTTTCCCTCTACTCCTGAGGGAACAGCCGGGGAGACCCGGAGCCAGGGAGAGTGAAGGCTGTGTAAAGAGGACTGGAGTGTGTGAACAGGAATGTGAATTCCCACCACCACCGTGGGGGCACATGGCACCAGACCTGGGAAGAGATGGACAAGCTGGCTGGCATGCAAAGTGGTTGAAATTTAATCAGTGTGTCAGACCCACGGAAGGAACTTAGTAAATTCTGGTGGAATGAGCGTACCCTGGGGTCTGCTCTGCTACCTTATTTAAGCATCACAACCCTTCTGCCATCTTGGCCCCACTATCTACCTTGTAAAGGAAGGGGGAGCAGATCTCAGAAAGGTTAAGTGACTGACCAAGAATCACATGACCAAGAACTAAACTCATGTCTGCTGACTCCACACACAGCTATTTGATCTTGGTTTGAATACTTCCGGCTACATGGAACTCCCTACTCCTTTGAACCAATTCTTACCATTTCAGACAAAGTTTATTATCATTCATTTTCTTTGAGCTTCAATCTCCGCAAACTTCAAACACGGTTCCTTGTTCTATCCACTGGCCCATGCAGACAGCTCATTCTGTTTCCCACATTTTTTTCAAGAGGAAAATGGCAAAACTATGCTCCTCGCTCTTCTTTCCTCTAAACTAAACATCCCCAGTACCTTTCCCCCTTTTCTATTTGAGAGGACTTCCACTTGCCCTTCTAATCAAGCCCCTCAAGACAGATTTCAGTCTCTGTCCCCTGAATCACCTCACAGAGGTCACGGTGTACAGAGTGCATCTACCTGGAGCATCAGCTAGTACAGCTGGCACACAGGTAACCAGTCCCATCACCTGAAATCGACTCTCTGCGACAGAGCATCTGACAACCAAAGGCCTGAGGAATGCCCTGCTGTCTGACTCTTGGTTTCCTTGCCTGTACAATGGGGATGATAACTCTCACATCCTGCCTGTTGCACATGGGTGAGTATAATTTACGCTAATGGGTTTGAAATGACTCTATAAATGGCAGAGCACTGTGCAGGTGTGTGTGTGATGACAGCCACGATAATAATGAGCAGAAGAACTGACCGGGGACGCCCTGTGAAGCAGGTGCTCCCCAGAAACCCCCTCTGGCTGTTCCACTAGTTTAGCTCCTCCATCTCCTTCTCCTCACCAGGCGTGGTGCAACTTCCAAAAAGCACACCAAGGCACCTGCGCAACTCCAGGATCCTAGCAATGAGTTAAGACCATGTGGACGACACACACAAGGCATGGCACTCAACAACTGGGCCAGGTGCCGGAGCGGGACTCTCTGAACATGCTGCTATGGCCATGAATGTGCCAGAAAGAAAAAGGGTGTGGGTGGGAGCCAGGCTTCCCAGGGTCACCCAACGGTGCCGTGTTGTCACTGAAGTCACCTGATCTAGGCCATATCTGACATAGGACATAGGGACTGCCCAATCTCCTCCAGAGAACTCTTGTTCCTATAGTAGGCCTCACCTCCTCCAGGACCGCTGGCCCAGGTACCCAACTATCAAGATGATGCACTTGCCTCTGTCCCAGGGTTCCCCTCCTCTGTGACTGGCACCAGCAGTCAGCCAGTTGCCAAACCTGAGTTCCTGTGCCCACTTCTCATATCTCATTCATCCTCTCCTCTAATACTCCTGAAAAAAAGCAGTTCTCATCATCCCGACTCTGGTCACAGAGTCCACAAATCTACCACCTCTCAAAACTCTTAATCCCCACACCCACTCTGACCTCACACTGCAGCCACTTATCTCTCATTTAAGACTTGACCATTGTTTTAAGTTTAAAAAAACATACATCTAACTGGCCTTAACTTTCAGGCCCCACAGCCTGATGCCAATTCCAGATACATTCTCTGCTCATCGGTGACGATCGTGCCACACTGGATTTTGTTTTTCTTGTAAATTTTATAGATAGAGATACAGATATTATATGAGTTCCTAAATGAGATGCATATATTTAAAGAATAATACTAATGCCTATTCAGCCACCACCTGGGTCAAAATACAGAATAGGGCAGCCCCCATGGACACCCCGTCAGGTCACACCTCCATCTAGCTCCCTCCTGAAGGAGTAAGCACTTCTAACTCTGATTGTTTCTTGCTTTGTTTCATCTTTTTTTGCCATTTAGGGGACAACTCTATTTGCCTGTTCGGGATTTTATTTCAAAGGAACCACGGTGTAGACACACTTTTGTGTTTTTGTTTTTGTTTTTGAGACACAGTCTCATTCTGCAGCCCAGGCTGGTCCTGAACTCATTATGGAGTCCAGCCTGGCCTTGAACTCACAGCAATCCTCCTGTCTTAGCTTCCCAAGTGCTGGGATTACAGGCGTGCAAAACCACGCCCAGTTTATGTGGTGCTGGGGAATTGAACTCGAACTCGGGTACTTAGGGTTTGACTTAGCGCTTGCTAGGCAAGCACTTTAACCACTGAGCCATTCCTCCAGCCCCAGACACACTTTTGTGATTTGCTTTTTCTGTTCAGCATTGAGGCATGCAGGTAGAGTTTGAGCATTTTCATTGACAGATAGTATTCCAATGAGTAAATATCCAAAGATAGTATGTTCTGTTGGTGGGTGTTAGGAGTTCCATGCATGACACAGAGATGAATGTTCTGAAATTCTCCCAGTGCTCTGAGAGCTCCCCGTGGTGCTGGCTTCTTCTGTCTGGGCCTCTCCACTGCATCCACTCTGCCCTGCATCCCTTCTCGCCCAGGCCCAGCATGCCTTGCTGCTGATATTCCTGCTAATCCTGTTCTTTGCAGGGGTTCGTGGGCAGCACTGACTCAGTTGCCAAACGGAGCCCAACCAGAAGGCAACCTCTTGCACAAGGCCCACACGTAACACACCCTCAACTCTCAACTCGTGGAGGCATACAGAGATTTCGCTCGGCGTGCACTGATCCTCATCTCAGCAGCCTCTCGGGACTGGCCTCCAGAGGCACAGAGACAAGGAATAGAGCGGGATCCTCTTTAAGCAGAAAGGGGCATCCACCCAGACAGAAAGTGTGCACCTAGGGAGTCAGCTCCACAGCAAGACTCGGTTCCCACCCATCACGTGCACGCAGTGCTGAGGGGTGGAGGAGCCTGGGGAATGATGCTCCCCATCCGATCTGCTTCTTGGGTCTGAACTCTCTCACACCCCCCACATCAGCCTCTGTGATGAGAGTTGCAAGGGACTCTCACGCTGCTGAGTCTGAAGGAGAAACGGAAACTGCATGAAAAGAAAAGGAAGGAAAGCAGCTGGCCAACCCTGCCAACCACTTGGTGTGATAACCCAGGGCTTCAGATGATTACTCAAACTGGCTTTCATTTTGATCCTTCATTTCTTTTAATCTGGGAGATAATTAGAGGGAAATCAAATCCATCCCCACAGCCAAAGATTAACCTGTCATTACCGTAACTCTCTTCCCACGTATTTTACCACCTCTTCTTTCACCTTTTTTTCCTTAAAAAAAAAAAAAACACACAAAATACCAAAGCCTCCAGTTTACATATATTGTCCAATTTATTTAAACACATTCAGATGGGACATCTCCCATGACAAATACTCACAGGAACAGGCAGCATCTTCCCTCCCTCCAAATTAAGAACTTCTCATTGCTTTGCAGGTTCAAAAAACATCCAAAAGAAAAACTCCCTTTTTGGATGAAGACACCACGGTGCAGGGGGAGGTGACTCTGTACATCTACAGCTATAAATGGCAGAGCCTGGATCTACCCTCAAAGCATCTGACTCCAGGGCCCCAGCTCCTACCCACTCTATTCCCCCACCTGTGCATACAAAACAGTGCTACGCAGCAACCCTCTCCTAAAATGATCCACCCTGACTATCCAGGGCTTGAAACAAGATGCCAGAAAACTGACCAAATGTTCTCTAGTAGAGAGGCAAACCCTGGTCCAGCCACTGATGAAATTAATGTTCACAAAAAATTGTGCATCAAAATGGCAATGTTACTGTTATATAAAATGTATAAGGATAAAAGCAGCAAGCAAAGACTGGATTGTAAGGGACCAACCAGAAGGCAACGCAGGAGAGAATTAGGTAATTCTTATTGAATTGCAAGTCAACAAACGTTAACTCTGAGGGGATGGATTGGAAGGAGATTCTATGGTACTTGATATTTTCCATTTTTTGACAATAAACTCATGTTACTTTTATAATGAGAAAATAAATGGAGACACGGGCAGCTGGGAGTAGCGTTCGCACACTGTGCCCCTTGAGATGCACCCGTTGAGCAAGCCTGCCACGGAGCGCCCCAGCCCCACTGGCCCTTTGCTCAGTCTCCTGCTTCTGTCCCCGCTTCCCACACCTGATTTCATTATTTGATTCATCCCAGCCAACGAAATGCATTCCCCATCTCCTTCACCATGCCCCCTTGACCCCTCTGGTCCAATTACAAGGATGCAACGTACGAGATAACCATTCTTTCTTCTTAAAAAACGTCTCATATCAACAACTGCATATGGTTTGACCTAATCCTGGCTCATCCTGCCTTTTTCTCCAAAACCTCAACCTGTCCTCTAGGCTGGGACACACAAGTGCCTGTGAGAATTTTCTACCTGGGATGTTCTGTCTTGTCCACGTGTGGGTCAAGCCAGGTGTCCCTGCTGCCTGTACACTGGCTTATGTTTTATTCTTTCTGGTTTGGGACATTATTGCCAATGAAGCAGCCACCCACCTGGATGCAAGCTTCTTCACCCAGAAGTACCTACTCATGTTCTATGCTTGATCCTGGGGATTGAGAGATGAGCTCCTGCCACAAAGTTTATAATGAGATAGAGAGCCAGGACCAGGCATGAGCCCACCCACGGAAGGAAGGCACCTCCCATTTTTTTTACTGCGCTTGTTACTTTCAGGTCCACCCTCCTTCAGGGCAGGGGCTGGATGGGTCTGCTTTGAATAGCCTGCCTCTTCTTATATGTGGCATGGTCATGAGCACATTATTCAACTCTCCAAGCCTCAGTGTCCACGTCTATAAAACAGAAGTCGTCACAGTCGCTATATGTCTCCATACACAGTCTCCATATGGCAGTTGTGAGGAAGAAGTAGGAACAAATGCAAACGTTTGCCACTGCGCTATGCACGGCAAAGACTATGAAACAGGCCAAGCATCAACTATTATTCACTTAATTTTATTTTCTAACTTGGAAACTGGCTTTAGAAAAGTGTACGGACTGGTGCTGGAGGAAGGGCTCAGCAGTTAAAGCGCTTGCCTAGCAAGCACTAAGTCAAGTGCCAAGCACCCGAGTTAGATTCCCATAAGCTGGGTGTGGTGGCACACACCTGTAATCCCAGCACTCAGGAGGCTAAGACAGGAGGATAACAGTGAGTCCAAGGCCAGCCTGAGCTACATAGTGAGTTAAGGACCAGCTTAGGCTACAGAGCAAGACCCTGTCTCAAAAAATCAATAAATAAAATAAAATAAAATAGCACAGGCACTTACCTGAGGCCACATGGAAAAGAACCAGCACCTTGCCCTCCAGAGCCCTGACTGCTACTGTGTCTTTCCAGAAAGCTAACAACTGATTTTAAAAGCACATGCACATTTAAGGCTCACCGGAGCAGCTTGTGAGTAAATTTTCAAACACATTTGCTATCCCATCTCTACCTGGAATAATTCTGGAAGGGCCCACGCAGAAGTCAGCACTGCCATTCCCCCCATTATGGTGACTGACTGGCCATATGCCTGTCTGGTTTTCCATCTGCTGCTCACACAGGCGAGAGGGAACATGTGCCTACCTGCATAAGAGGGGCTCGGCTCCTGCCTGTTGGCTCTTGGAAATGACACTCTCATTTCAGCTCAGGAAATTCTGCCTTTCCCATAAGTCTCGGAAATGGTTTCCTCTCAACAGACTTCATGCAAAAGAGGCATTTATTGGTTATTTCTGACTTGATATTTCTACATTTTCAAATGGAAGAGCATTGTCATGTTTTATCTCTGGCATGTAAAAGAATGCACTTATCATTAGTCATCTCCTGTCTGTTCTTCCTTGAAAACGCACGCACGTTTTCTAAGTTTGCTGACTAACACTCAAATGGAGACCTTTGAGGTAGGGAGAGTCAATATATCTGTAAGATATAATAACACCATCTACAATAAGCCGAATGGAGCCTTTAATCATAATAGGACAGTCTGGTATCATATTTTTCTCCAGGGAAAGTACACATATATACAGAATTGTACGTTGTATCAGGGCTCAGCTACTCTTGAAGGCCTCTCATACCTTTCGGACTAGACCCTCTTTCATTGGCTCCACATGTAAGACCATCCACACCTGGCTCTTGGTTTTTCATCTAGCTCCCATTTCACTCTCCATCTCTATGTCAGTGCTTAAAAATTCTTCCCATTTCTCCCTTGGAAATTTATCTTTTTATGTACAGTACTTCATACTTTCCATCTTATAGATCTCTATGTGTGGGTCTTGGCTCTTCTTCTGGTCTGTGAGCTAACTCATTTCCACAGTTGTCCCCTTGGCATATATTAAGTGCTCAATAAAGTTTCAAACTAAATGAATTCTTTCTTTCATCCATGTGTGATACAAGTGAAATATACAAATAATCACCTCTCTGAGACCTCGACTTCTTATTTATATAAAATCCTCAAAGGTGCTTAGGATCAGTGTATCTTAATCTGTAGGATCTAGCTACAAAGGAATGCTTTTGCCATCGCTTGAACCCCAGAATTTCCATCAACAGTCAGCTGTGCACACATGGGTGGGCCGTTTAGCAAGATAGTCAAGTGAGTTTCTTGGAAGATTCTGTTTCTAGAATAATCTTTGGTCATGAAGATAATGTTTTATTTATGGTGGTGTGTTTAGTGTAGATAGTTGGAGATGTGTCTTCCACCTCACTGAGGGGATTTCAACAAGACACACTGCCAAATTAAGGGGTAGGGCTCTGAGCTTAGAGAATATTTTTAATATACTCCTCCACTCGTCTCCAGGATTGGACAAAGCCGCACTCCCTAGTCTTACTAGGCCCACCTATGAATCTGCACCATTCGGAGTCTCTTTACTCGCCATCATCTTAGAATGTCTTGCCTTTATACTAGATTCTGCATGGAATCTACCTAATTTGATGATTTATCTGTAGGTTCTAAACATGGCACAGGGACCTCTCCTCAAGAGCTTTGCTTCCTGAATAAACTGCTCCTTGCTTTATAAAAAAAAAAAAAAAAAAAAAAAACAACAACAAAAAAAAAAACATATAGGGTCCAAGACACAGACTTGGAGTCAAGGGAAGGAGTGCAGCTGGTATTTCCAATAAAACCTTTAGCAGACAAACATTTCTGATTTGGACTAAAGCTGTTTGGCAGACTGACTTCCCACTTTACAGCAAACCTGGTTGTTATGGCAAGAGGAGGTAAATGGAACAGAGTGGGGATTGTGAAATGTTACCATGGGAATGGGTACTACTGGGCCTTATGTAAGTCTTTTTCCAAAATGATACCTCTGAATAGGAGGCAAGCAGTTTCCCCACTATTGAGGCATCATGTTATCAGTGAGATCTTCTCAGACTTCTCTAAACCCACCTCCACCTTCATTTATATCATTCAGAGATTCTAAAGGGTTGTGACTCACAAGAAAGAGGTCCAGTTACCAGTATTTATTAGCACAACACTAATAAAATGTCTTCCCTATGGGAAAATGGTCCTCCCCAAAATGAATTAATTATCTTTAAAATAATCAGGAAAAACAATTTATTCACTTCTGTTTTTTATTTTTATAAAAGACATAAGCTGCCCAAATCCCTTGAGAAAAGACTTTTTTTGATGACTTTCCTTTCTTTTTTCCCTCACCTTCGAAGCCAGGTATTGAATGTGCAGTGGAGACTGGGGACTGCTGCAACAATGTAGCAAGTTGGTGTTATGGTGTCCAACTAAAATGTCCTCCAAAAGTCTCACATATTTGGAAGGTTGCTGGATTGAGGAGGGGCTATACTCAGTAGTGGATTCATTCACTAATGAATTTATGATTCATCCATTAATGATTTATAACTGTGCTGTTAGGAAGTGGGCCTGGCTGGAATCGGGTCACTGGGATGTGGAAAGGTGTACTTGTGCCCCCTGCTCCTCCCTCTCTCTCTCTCCCTCTCTCTCTCCCTCTCTCTCCCTCTCTCTCTCTCTCTCTTTCTCTCTCTCTCTCTCTCTCCCTCTCTCTGCTTCCTGGATGCCCTGGGGTGAGCACCTTTCTTCTGCCATATTGTTCCTGCCTTGGAGCCAACCAATCATGGACTGAATCCTCTAAATCTGTGAGCTGAAATAAACTCTTCTTCATCCTCCTGTAAATTTGGGGCACTTTGTGGCTACTTTGTCCCAGTAATGAAAAATCTGACTAAGACACCTGGTGTGGAGGTTGGGAGACCGGGGACCCAGCCTGTACTCTGCTACGAGCTCTGTGGCTTACAGAAAGCTGCTCACCTTCCTCCAGCTTAGCACAGTTCAGAGCAGGAGATAGGGCTGGGGATGCAGGAGGGGTCGCGTGCAGAACCACTGTCAAATACAACTCAAAGAGGTGACTTTGGGAACTGGTGAGTTACCTGTCACTGTTAGCATAATTCTGAAGTAAACTCTGATTGACCACTCTGTGATTCCAACAATCAGCTTTTGTGTAATGCTACCAGATCTCTCAGGCTCTCTTTTATGCTTTGTTCCATAACACAACCATGGCAATCCAGAAAGGAAGACTCTTGATTTCCATTTCACATACAAGCTCAAGGAATTAAGAGATTGGGCAAGCTCACAGCACAATGGCTGAAGGTTAAGGACTAGGCCCCAGACCTCGCTGGTCCCAAGTCCAGTGCCCTGCCAGGACGCACGCTGCTCCTCTCTGTCAGAGATGCTTATGAGGGGAATTCTTTTTCTTTTACTTTCTTTTCTTTTCTTTTTGTGGTGTTGGGGATTGAACCTAGATCCCCCAGACCTCTATTTTGTTAGTTAGTTTGTTTGGTTTTGGTCTTTATTTTTGTTTTGCTTTTTTTTTTTTTTTGAGACAAGGTCCCACTAAGTCATTAATGAGTCCAGCCTGAACTTGAACTTGTAATCTTCCTTCCTCAGTCTCCCGGGGTGTTGGGATTATAGACCTGTACCACCCGGCCCACTACAAGAGTGATTCTTGAATAGAATATTGATTGGTACAGTGATTTCTATGATCTATGCTTCCATTAATCAAATCAACGGTTATATTAAATTAGAGATTCTCATAACTTCTTGTAGCAGAAAAGACTCTTTCCTCTCAAATGAAATCTAATGCAGAGAGCCAAAATAGAAAATAGATCATTGTGGCATCTCTCTGGTTGAAAAAGAGACACCGTCCACCCAGGTGTCCTTCAATTGACAAATAGATAATAAAATGTGATATGTTTATATAACAGAGTAATATTTCAGCCATAAAGAGGAATAAAGTATAGACATACACTCTGACAAGGGTGAACCTCCAGCACATCACGCTAAATGAAAGGAGACCGACGACAATCGCAAAACATGCACGTTATGTAATTCTATTTGCATAAAATAATCCAGAATAGGAAATCCACAGCCGATAGGTAGTTGTCAGGGGGTGGAGGATGAAGGGAACAGGGAGCAACTGCAGGAGGGATGGATTTCCTTTGGGAAAGAGGAAAACTCCTGGAGCTGAATTGAGTGATGTTTGCACAACATTATAAATGTACAAATGTCACTAAATTGTATACTTTGGAGGGAAGCTGGGGATTAACCCAGGACCTCACATGTGCTAGGCCAATGCTCTATCACTGAGGTACACCCCCAGGTCCCAAGCTGTACAATGTTAGATGTTTATTTTTACAATATGTGAATTTTACCTCTCTATAAGTGTTCCCAGAATCCCTGTCATCAGCCTCCCTTTCCTTGTATTTCCACAGTGCCTCCACAGAGCCTTAGTCACTAGATACTGAAAACATTACCATAGTCAAAATAATTTTCATATGACAGTCATCTTCCACTGCCAGGAACCAAAGGTAATTTCTCCTAATCCATCAAATAACTATGACCCAGTGACATCTTGCTACTGGGAAACAAAGCGTTCCATTAGTAACCCGTTCAAGTGTTAGTTCTAGTTCATGAAAATTTCACATTGGTTTTAAATTCAAAACTCTACTTAGCGTAGACCAGGAAAGATACTAACAAGTAAGCATTATTTTTTGTTCGTTTCACATCCATTAGATACTACTGATCAGTACAATATTCATTACAAAATATCTACTCTGTATAAAAAATTTTCTCATTGTTTCATTTAAATGTCTTTATCTCATTTCACAGAAAAAAAAAAAAAAGAGTCTCAAAGCAGCTCTAGAAAATCCCCAAGGTCTTACCATCAACCAGCAACAGGGTTAGGACTTCAATGGCTGTCACTTCAGCTCACAGGAAAGCACAGAAAGCACATTTGACTAGGCCAAAGCAGCCTCAGGCTGCTTTCAGTCCCACTAAGAAACTGGCCCAAACTACAAGACCAATGCTTGCTCAGGAATGTGTGGCACATAGACACATGTCTGGCTCTCCTTCTAATGCCTCTGCTATGCCTTTCTAGAACATTCTGCAAGCTGTGGGGTTCAGGCCACCTACTTTTTGTTTTCAGTATGCATGGGGAGCAAGTGAGGATCCACTTCAACAGTCTTGATGACAGATAGTCCCTAAGAAGGAACTAAGGAGAGACATGCCAGGTTCTCTTCTACTAAAGAGATGAAGAAAAGGACTAGCACGGCACTGCTTTTAAAGTGTTTCATCAGATTCTTTGCAAACTCGAGAAGCACTGCTTCTACAGGGAACTTCCAGCCTGGAAGTCTATGTGACGTCACTGAATGCAGTTGGGATGACACCGTCTCAAAATTCAGCACTACAGTGCTGAGCATCTTCAGTGGGCATAAATCTGGTGCTTTTGAGTTATTCTGAAAAGATTTCTACACAGAGGAGTTGAGAACAATTTTAGCCTTTACCTCTTTATAGCAAAGCTACCAAAATGAAAACAATAATCCCTGGCATACAAATGTACTTTACGGATCACAAAATATTTTTAAGGATAACCATTGCTGGGTGAAAGATAAAGTGAAATTAAGGGGAAATATCAGTAAGTGGCATTTATCTATTAAAATACACCCTTACATTTGTAGGTAAGAAAAGGAGGACATGAAAGGATTTCTACATTAGAATTGAAGTCAGGTTCTTGAAGGTCTAACTGCTCCCAGATATCAATAGAAAAGTCAATGCTTTTTAAATTAAAAATGAAATGCTGCTACTTAGGACTTGGTAAGTTGTAAAATGCCTTTGTCATCCTTCCCAATCAATGGCGCTTTGCCCCACTGCTATTAAAGTTCAGACCCACAGCTCACGTGGATTGTACAGATGCAAGTAGAGGAAAACAAAAAAAGAAAGCTAATTGTTTCAATGCCATTTAATGTGAAATACAACAGAGGCCTTCCGCCTCTTCACGTTTGGTGGCAGAGGCTAAGGTGGCTGAGGCCACACCGTGGCTTTTGAACTTCTTGCTGATGCCAATGAAATGAGCACGCCAACGTGTCAAGGTTATCCTAAGATCAACTGCACCACTGCGGCATACTGGCACAGAGAGCCACCCCACTCTCCTCACAACCTCAAGGTCTCTCAGGATCCCAACTCGGCTGGTGAGATCAATAACTGTTAGAGAGCAGGGGTTTTTTTGACAAATGAGTTTTATTGCAATTAATCTACTCAAATTGCAACTAGGCGTTGCTTTTCCTAAGAGACGGCTGGAGGAAGCAGCTGCATGCAGTTACTGGTGGGCACGTCATGTCTGAGTCGCTCAGAGAATATGGCAGCCCTGACACGCTGCCACTTTGAAGCCCTAGTGGGTGAAGCCACACCAGGCAGGCTAGGCCTGTACAAACCACAAATGAGCACTCCTGGGGACATCTTGCCAACAATGGTGACCCAAGCCCCCATGAAGTAGCCCGCTCTTGGGAAGAACTCGGCGGAGCAAGTACCATCAGCCTGCCTGAGAATGTGGAAAATCCTCCAGGGTAGCATTTTCTGCAGGGCAGTGGTACCCAACCTGGTTTATACAGCGAAATCACCGAGAGAAGTTAATATGTGTGTGGCCAGGCTTCCAGCCCAGGCTAATTAACATCAGCATCTCTAAAAGTAAAGCTGCTGGTGCTGGTGTTTATGAAACCTCCCCAGGTGGTTCTAATGTGTAGTCAGGATTGAGAAGCAATTCTGTAGGGTGACTCTAGCAATGTCTGGGCTTGAGTTTCAGTGGAGGGATCTAAAAATCTTCATCTGCTTAGGGAAGCCAGCATTCCTCCTAATCTGGAGCCATCAGAGACAAATGCTTAAATGTCGGGGAGTGTCTGGGTCAATCTGATTTGTCAGGGGCAAGAGAAGTACTATTTGAAGTGCCTGCCTTGGTTTTCCTGCCTAAAACATAGGTGTAATTGTATCTACACGATCCTCACTTTGTCAGAGCCAGAAAAAAAAAAAAGAACAAATGAAATAGTCAAGTAAAATGTCATTCGTGGAGGTGATTATGTGGTGGGAGAGGAAGGAAGCGCACACCCACAATACCTCCATGTAATCTGCCATTTGGGTAGCTGGGGGTGGGGAAGAATTGTGTTATAAACTGATATAAATGTCAGAACTTCATTACATTGGCCCTGCCGATTTTGAAACTAAAAGCTTAGGCTGGGAAGGAAATAACAAGAGGTGACTTTTTCCAAGCCCGTCTATCCATGTGGCCTCTTCTGTATTTTATTTTACAGTTCTTGTGTTTGAGGATTTGAAAGTGGAGCACCACATGAACACTAGTGAACACGTGGAGATTCTACCACTGAGGAGAAGCCGGAGCTTGGCAGATTCAGACAACAGCTAGTTAAGATTCACCCCTGAACCTCAAATGTCAGATTACTCCTGATTTTGAGTCATTGGTGGCTTGGCGGCTGATAGTTATAAAATAAAATGTGATTTACTCAATTACTTGATTATGTAAATCTCACATGTCAACATGTCCCAAGAACTTAACTCACCTGCCTAGAACATGGAGCAGAGTTGACAAAAACGAATAATGTAAGAAATACTTACTGGTTGTCCCTTTTCTTCTTAAGTGGATCCATGAGGCGCAGTGTATCTCTGATCACAGCCACTTTCACCTCTTCATCAACCAGGCTGGGGACGTTTTCAAACACCCCTGGAGAAAGCTTGAATGGGTAAGGATGCTGTGTTACGTACGGCAGGACTTGATTCGTGTCAAATGGCCTTAAGTATGCTGTCCTCTAACCAGCTCAAGACGTTGTACTATCATGTTCTGCTTGTGTTAATCTATGGGGAGAAATTTAAAATTCTCCCTTTACACTAGCTTGAGAATGTCATTTTCCTTTTATTAATTAACAGAATACCTAATGAGAAAAAGAGTACTACATTTTTTCATAGCATCAAAATTATACTCACTAAAGAAAAGCTGGAATTACAGAAAGAGGTTAAGAAAATTAAAAGATTCTCCTCCCAGGTATTTCCTTTCAGTTTTTTAAATGCCCTTTTTTTTGTGGGGGGGAAGGTGGAGAAAAAATATAGCCACTGTTAAATGTATTATTTATTTCAGTGATCCAAGCATGTAGACATGGCTAAATCATATTCATAGAATTTCAATTAGTTCATCTCCTGAGGCTAACTAATTAGTTCATGTCAAAACTGATGGAAAGGCTCAGCTGCTTCTAAGTTTCCAGACTTTTAAAAATGGGAAAAACAGCATGCTGGGAAATTACCATAGGTCAGAAAGGTCTTATATTAATAGGCTCTGTTCAGAGCTCAACACAACTAAAATTACTTGACTCGAATCGAACTTCACGGTGAAAATTTGGGAACTTTGAGTCTTACGTAGCCAAGTGGATATCCTGAGAACTGGGATACTTGGTTTTATACCAATATCATCAACAAGACGCTCAAAATACTTACTTCATACTCATGTTCAATTCTCATGCTGGGATTTGCATTAACTTCAAGTAGCATAGGCTTCAGATTTTTCATCAGAAGAATGTCAAAACCTAAAATCTGGGCAGAATAAACATAATTCAGAATGACTCCTTCTAGCCACAATTTCTTTTTCAGAGATTAAGTATGATATTGGGGTCATTAAGGGGAAAATAAAGTCAAATTCAGTCCCCAACCTTGGCCTTAACCCTGGCTTCTCTCATCCACAGCCCTTATTCCTCTGGGTGTACTTGTCAGTCCAAATGGATAGCAGAGAATTTTATAGAAACCTTGGTAATGGGATGCATTCCCATAGTGCATTTCAGCACTATCTGTGTCTTCCAACGTGCTATAAAATGATGACCTCTTTCCTCTTTAACAGGTTTTTTATTATGTTAAGGATTAGTGGTAGACCATCAATTTCTCCTTCTGCCTCATCTTCTGCCCTTCTCCTGTATTAAGCTGCTTCCTCGCCAGATCTCGGAAACCCAAGGCTGTCTTTCTTAACCTGGGGTATGCATCTGCACCACATAAGGAGCTCTTTCAAAACCAGTACATCCCTCACCCAACACCTACCAAGTCAGCACTGTTTCGAATGTAAACCACACAAATGTATTTACAACTCTAATCCCCCAAGTGATTCTGATATGTCCTCTTAGTTAAGGAGGGAGAATATTTATTGGCAGCTACCAGGCACCAATCATTTTACAATGCACCAGTGATTCATAATTTCATTTAATCCTCATGACCACAATGGTGTCTTTAAAAGAGGTCTCGGGTTTACAGAGGCAGAAATTGAGTCCAGAGAGGCCCAGGCATTTCCCCGACATTGCCTACCTAGTGCATGACAGATCTGGCTTTCAGACCCAAGCAGGATGATTTCATACTGCTTGCTCCCGAGTAGAAGATGAAAAGGCAGTCTCCTTGTTCAAAAGGTATTAATAGTCTGAGGTTCATGACAGCAGGGCATAAAATCAGGCTTGAAGCCTTCCTGAGAACAGGGCCTTGTGCATTACCTCCATGGGTCTCACACCCAGGCAGCTGGACTGCCCACAAAGATCAACCGCCTGCCCATAAAGATCACCGGAGCACCTTTTCATGGAAGTTTATTCTTGAATTCAACATCCCACCTCTCTCCAGTGAGGCTCTTCCAGTCCCTCTGGTTTCTTTTAATCCCTTACGGCCCTATTGCCGGAGCGAGCTACCGTGTGCATCCTGTTCTCTCTGCCTTCAACAGCCCTTCACCTGGGTGACTTCTCATCCTGGAGAGCGCTGCTCCTAATGAGATTCAGGCTGGGACTACAAGGTCTTCAGATTCTCGGAAGAATTCTCATTATCTCTACAGAAGTGATAAACGTGGAAAGTTTCTACCATAATTGATACAACCCGAAAGTCTCAAAAAAATCATGTGGAGAATGAAGAAGAAAAAGATACGGTTGTAGGTGCTCCTTCCTCTGTGGACTCCAGAAGAAAAGATGAAGGGGATCCATTTACTTGTCTATATAGAATATGCATTAGTTAAATGATAATTATTAAACTGAAGCTTCATCTATATTAATGAAATCAAAGCCCGAATGACCATTTTGGGGAATGATTCAAGAAGAAGTTATGTTTCAGTGAAGGGCAATAAGGGTGAGAAGTTGGGAAAAGTCATTCTTGCTCTATTTTTCTTCCACTGGTCATGAAAAGGAAGGAATGGAAATTCAGTAGAAAATGTTACATGTATTATAGATCTGCTTAATAATATATGACAAGTGGATATGACTGATGAGGCCTTTAAGAGACTCTGGTGACATCATCAGTCTAACTTCAGACCTGGCCTGAGACATGTGATGCTGATGAGGCCACAGAGCACAGCCTGCAGCTGCGCCAGCGTTTCTCATCCTCAGCCATCAGCTCTTATCTGCGCCTCATCTAAGAAGTCTGGAATTGTACTCGTCAGCCCAGAGGATTCTTCTCAGTTCCGTGGCCCAGTGGATTCATGAGGACAAACCCACGGAATGGTGGGAGCTTGGGAAAGGGGTCTTCCCAGCTGACCTGTACCCACTGGTTTTATTTTCCGGAATCTAAGTTTTGTTGCCTGTTCGAATGTATTGGGTCTTCTAAAGAAGGCTTTGGGGTCAGAAAGACCCGGCTTCAACTCAACTCTGTTCCTTATCCTACTTAGATTACCATAGGTGTTTAGCCTGTCTGTGCCGTATTTGGAGAATGGGCATAACATAGCTGCCTGGCAGGGTTTTTGATAATGGAAGTGAAAAGTAGCACCTAGCATTCTGCTTATTAAACTGAAGACCATCAATATATGCTAGTTCCCTGTCCAATTTTCCACCAATTCCACCAACAATAAAAGGCATGGAAACCCAATATGGTAGTGTATACCCATAACCCATGCACTGATGGAGTCCAAGGCAGGAGGACTGCAAGTTCAAGTTCCACTTGGGCAACTTAGTGAAACCCTGTCTCAAAAACTTAAAAAAAAAGAGGGAGACAGGAGATGTAGTTCAGTGGTAAAACACTCCTGGGTTTGATCCACAGAACCAAAATCAGAAGAAAAGGAAAAAAGAAAGAATAAGAAAGAAAGAAAGAAAGAAAGAAAGAAAGGAATGGCATTGCCTGTAATTCCAGAACTCTGAGAGGCTCAGCCAGGAGGATTATAAATTTGAGCCCACCTTGAGCAACTTGCCAACTTATCAAAAAAAAAAAAAAAATGAGAGGATATATAGCTCAATGTGAAAGCCCTGGATTCAATCTCCAGCACCAAAAAATTTTTTAAAGTGACATTATATTGTGCTTTGGAGTTAAAGAATTATTCATATTCTAGTTTTGCATTTAACTTATGTGACTAGAGGCAAGTTACTTAGAAGCTCCGATGCCTTAGTTTCTGCATCTATAAAATCGGATAATGAATTGTAGTTACTAACCTGAATATGTTCATTGATAAGATAACTACTGGATATTTTCTATGACCCAAGAACAACTCTAGTCATGGAACTATCACAGTGAACTAGAAAAAGTCCCTCTCCTACCCTCTGGGAACTTTATCCTCTGGTAGTGGAGACAAGATCAAGTTAAGATGATGCTGTGAAAAATATTGTGCACAGTCTTGACACCTAGCAAATGTTTAATGATGGTCAGTTATATTATATTCTTTATACATTAAAGGAAATATGAATTATCTTCGTTTCAGAAGTTCAATAAAATATTCAGCCTCAATGGTTCCCAGTAAGCAGAATCACAGAACTAAGAAAGAGGAGCTTCGAATTGATTTTGTCATAAAATCTTAGAGTCTGAACTAGCAAAAAATTGAGAATTTACTTGGACCAAAAGTTTTTCAAAATAGAGTCCTTTTCTTGGGAAGCAAGGAGTAAGCCAGCCAGATTGAAAGCATCTTTTACCTATTTATACCTGACACGGTCCCAATGAGTCCCACCTCCTAGTGCTCATGCTTGACTATAACCCTGAACGCATCTTGGATGGGCTGTGCCTAGTGGCTTCTTGTTAACAGACAGGTAAAGTTACCTGTAATAAAATCTTTACTTTTGAAACAATCTCTAACCTAGTCTCATATCCACTTTAGGCTGACCAGAAACCTGTGACCTAGAAAGAAGAATCTCTTTCCAACTCTCCCCAACAGATGGGGCTGAGCAGGAATTGCTGAATAACCAGTTTTCAACCACGCACACTCTGTGATACTCTGCTGAGTAACTCAACTAGCAATTAATGTGTTGAGCACCTTCTACCTGAGTGGTACCTGGAGGATTTAAAAATATCTTTTCTTCACTGCTGAAGGAGCTTCAAATCAAGTTGGAGAGAAAAGGACCCTGAGCCATTAATAGAAAGGCTCCCACCTATGTTTTAATAAGAAGGGAATTAAGAGTAGATTCTCTCCTTAGCCTCACAGCTACACAACCATTTGAATCGAGTATTCCCAAATGGGAGGTCCCAGACTCCTCAAATTCAACATGTCCAGAGTACTGGCGGTCATCAGTTTCTAACATGATCCCAGTGAGTCCCATCTCCTAGCACGTAGGGCTTTGTGGAGTCTCCCCATCCACGTAGGTGTGGGCCATACATAATGACTTAATTCTTTTTTCTTTCTTTTTTTTTTTTTTTGGAGGGTATAGAATAACCTGTCCTTATTTAGAAAAAAAAAAAAGAGGGGAGAAAAGCTCCCACTATCTAGAAGGGAGTCACAAGGGGGTTACCCCATGATTTATTTCTAATGAGCACAGTTAAGCAGAAAGAACAGAGTATCATTTTCAGTATTAGGTTATGAAAAAGAATATGGCTTGCATTTCGGGGTGTTTCTTTCCTCACTTGGAGGGAACTCACTTGCCACGTAGTGAGCTGCCCAGTGCCAAGACCTGGGAGACAAGGAATTGATTTCCCTAGCCAACCAACAGAGAATATTTGAGGTCTGCCAACAATCTTGTGAGTGAGCTCGGAGGAGGACCTTTCCCATCAGGCCCTGAGACAGCTGCCGCCCTGGCCAACATGTCAAGTACCACCTTGCAAGAGGCTTAGAGCTAGAGGCAACTAGCTATGCCTAGATTCTTGATCCACAAAGGCTGTGAGCTAAGGAGTATTTATTGACTTAAGCGGTTAATTATTCATTCAGCAATAGATAACAAATATACCATCTTTTTCTCTCTAAAATCTACTGGGCTTCTTGTATTTCTTATCTATTCAATCACACAAGTCAAAACTCCTCCCTTTACCCTTTACACCTAGATGGCTTCCAGTTCCTATTCACTCGACCTCCCAAGAGCATTCTCTATCTGGTCCATTCTCACTGCAGGACCTGTATTTCAGGTCTGTACCATTTCTCACCTTTTCCCTCCTCTCAAACTCACCGTTTCAAATCAGCTGGCACAAGGGATGCCAGAATAGTTTTTCTAGAGTGCAAATAGAACACCAGCAATCCTCTGCCTCACATCAGCTCACAGAATGAAACTCAAGTTTCCTCCACGTCTGGAATGTCCTACAAATGACCCCATGACGTGGAATTTAGCACACTTGCGTCTTTAAGGGTGGTACTAGGACACTTTACTGTCCTGTGCCATTTCACTCTTTTGCCTGGATGGCATTATTTATCAGGTATTTATTGAGCGCTTATGACATGGCAAATGCTGGTTTAGGAGATGCAGCAGTGCACAAGATAATGCTCCTGCCCTCCTGGCACTTAATTACATTTTAGAGGAGAGAGAGTCCATGAACAGTTCATAATTTAAAGAAGGTAAGAATGTGGACATGAATGTGGAGGAGAGGGTTTGGTGACCTACGTAAGATGACCAGAGAGGGGACATCTGTCATCCTGCTTTCTGGCTTGAACAGTTTCTCATGAGACATTATGGTTATATGTTATCCCTCTGAACATAACATGTCTTTTCTCCTGGATGCTTTAGAGATTTTGACATCACTGGATTTCCACAATTGTAAGCCTTGACGTGTGGTGGGGATAGGTGGAAGGGTGGGTGACTGTGGGTGATACTTCAGTTTTTTAAAGTTTCTGGATTGTGAGTTTGTGGGATTTTTAAATCAAAGTTGGAAAATTCTGGCAATTATTTATTTAAATATTTCCACGCACTCTTTGGGAACCCCTTTCCGCATGCGTTCGACCAGCAATGGTAGTTTACCATAGTTCTTTTTTCCTTTGTCACCTTCTTGTCTCTTTTAAATTTTGTATGGGTTCTATTGCCATGTCTTCAAGTTCGCTGATGACTTCTTGAGGGTCTCATTTGCAGTTAATCCCATCCAATGAATTTTTCATTTCAGAGGATGTATTTTTCCCTCTCTAAAAGTTCCACTTGTAACTTAATAGCTTCCATTTTTCTCTTCATCAAGCTAATTTTTTGCTTAAATTTTGGACTCCTAGTTGTAGTAACTATTTGAAAATTCTTTTTCTACCACTTCCATCATTTTTAGTACTTGGGATCTACTGAGTCATTTCTTCCACTGGCATAAGTTATATTTTACCTGCTTTGAGGAACACTTAATATTTTTTATTTGTATTTTGGACATTGTGACATTCCAATGCTGTTTGGATTTTTCCTGTCTTGTAGAATGAGAGGCAGTGATCACTTATTTGTGATCAGTTATTTGCCAATTAATCTAGTATATTTAAAATATGTTGTTTAAGATTGAATAGGCTAGGTCATTATTCAACCGTATGGGAGATCAACCTGACCCTTTGAGGCAGAACTGCTTTGGAGTCTCCATTGAACGCTTCCAGAAACCAAGAATGACTCTCTATTTTTGCCATCTAATGCTTAACATCTTCCTGCCCACTGTGGGCTCTGAATATTGTTTGGCTTATCAGTTCCCTGGTCATTCCTTGGCCAGCTTCATGGTTTGGCACATGGCTTAATACTCTACATACACCTGAGCTATGACTTAGGGAAAACTCACAGGGATCCCATGCAGCCAGTGAGGCAGGAAGGGAACCAGTGTAATATGGCATTCCTCACTTTCTGCTTGCTCTCATCTTCCTTAGCATTTTGTCTTCCAGAATCCTCCCCACAACATCCAGCCACTTTAGCCTTTGTAAACTTTGATCACCATCTCCTCTATTTACTGAGGTCACCAGCTCTATATAGATCCTTCTCTCTGTCCTGTGTTCCACGCATTGCCTCCAGACACAAAGGTGAGGCAACCACAGGACTCGCCTTGGTCTGCCCTTCCCCTCTTCCTCAGGAACCACAGTGCTGAGCCATCACCTACTGTCCAAAGCCCCAAAACTTACTTTACATAACATGTATGTATATAGTCTGCAAAAGAAGGTTAAGTTCAGTCCTCCATTACGACAAGCAATTGACCAGGCACAGACAAGTGATTCATCCATTGTGACAAGAAATAAACACCTCAAGATATGACATAAGAACTGGGACTGGGTCAAATGAGAAAAATGAGAAGATAAGTTCCTTCTGAAGAGCCAGAAGAGAGCATTCCAGGAAGAGGAAACAGCAAGATCAAAGACCCCTTCTGAATGGCAGCAAGGACAAAACAAAAGGGACAGTGGTAGGAAATGAGGCCCATCAGAAACACAAAAGAGGGATCATGTAGCATCTTGTAGACCAATTCTAGGTGCAAGGGCACAGCCGCGGTGAGGGGGCAGGAGCAAGGACAGTAACTTGATCCAGCTTACATTTATAAAGGACTGCTTTGGCTACAGTGAGAAAAAACAGCTGTAAGAGGAGAGGATGAAAGGAGGGATGTTGATTCGGAGGTCATCCTGGGAGTTCTACTGCAAGGTGATGGCTACCTAGCACAGGATGGCGGCGGTCAGAAGTTGTTATATTGGGGATATATCTTAAAGAGTATGCTCAGAGTTACTTCGACAAGGGATATAGGAAGAAGAACAGAAGAAACGAGAATTACCAAGGTTTTTGGTCTGCGTCACTGCTTGAATGTTGCTCACCTACTGAAGCAGGACAGACAATGAACGGTAGGTCTCGAAAGGAAGTCAAGAGTTGGACTTTGTGTAAAGTGGGCATTGATGCCCACTGGCTCTCAGTAGAAAATTAAAATTAGCAGTGAGTACACCGGTCTGGAGCTCAAAGAGGGGCAAGATTGGAAATACGAATAGGAATCAGCAGCGTATAGCTGATTCTTAAAGCTGAGGTGCTAGATGAGACTATTTAGGGCGTCATGGTGAACAAGAAGGCACATTTCCAAGACCTCTCTAACACTGACAGAATCAGAGGAAGAGGCTGAGAAGCAGCAGCCAGTGGGCTGGGAAGGAAACCAGCAGAGGGCGGTGCTCCTTACCTCTCGTTGGCAAACCCTTCCTCAGGCCTGTGCTCCATCTGACCACCTCTTCTCCGGAAACTGTTCAGCTGGGCAGCTGAGTCTCCCTTTCCTGTGCATCCTCCATATTCTCAGTGTTGCTCTTACAGCATGGCTTATGAGGAACTGTAATTCTCAACGGTCTATCTTCCTACCTGAACTGATTGCACCTAAGGGGCTGGGACCTTGTCTGATTCATAGCCACGTGCCCTTCAGTCAGCTCAGGCCTTGTCTCCCTAGATGCCCAGAGAACGTCCTAGAATCCAATGCAAGTCGTAAGTTTAAACAAAAGAAGCAGTCAAGGAAGTTTCACCTAATAGTGAGACTCAAGCAGCACTTTGGAAGACACAGAATGTCAAAAACTAGTGAAAATAGGGAACAGCTTGCCAAGTTGGCCAGGACAGAGGAGAACAGGAGGTCAGTTCAGGCATCTCAAACCCTATGAACAAGTGTTCTAACAAATGACAAAAATAAAAAAGAAAAGAAGGCAAGAGAAGACTCCAAAGAGAGCAGGACTGAGAAAGCACTGATTATGCCCAGGAGACAAGAATCAGATATGTCATCTGGATTTGGTAGTGCAGGCCTACAATCCCACCACTCTGGGAGGCTGAGGCAGGAGGATCACCAGGTCCAGCATTGCACATGCAACTTAGCAAGGCCCTGACTCAGAAAGAAAGAAAGAAAGAAAGAAAGAAAGAAAGAAAGAAAGAATCAGGAATATCGTGCAGGGCTCAGAGCTTAGATAGGGTACAGAGAAACTGGACTGGGACCAGACTGAGAAGGGACAAGTACCAGGTTAAGGGTTTGGTTTCCTAACTATGCTCCTTGAAATACTAGTGTTCCAGTTAAGTTTAAAATGGGAGTATTCTGAGTTTTTCCCTAACTTCAAAGCTCACAGGCAGGTTTGAGGACTGTTTGTAATATGCTAATCCCAAAACTGTCATTTATTAAGTAATTGCTGCACACTAGGTATTGTACTAACTGTTCTACGTAGTTTTTCCTTATTTGAGCTTACAATAGCTCTGGAAGATGGCTACAAATATATCCTCTGTTTGCAGACAAAGAAACTGAGGCTAAAAGTTAACTTGCTGAGCTCACTGGCTAGAGCTGCTGGAAGGGGGAGCTCAAACGCAGGGTGTGTCAGAGCAAAATGAAGCCCATGACCACTATACTGCCTCTTGGCCTCTTCCCTGTGAGGCTGCTGGGTGAAAGGCAGGAAAGAGGCCCCAAAGGGCAGAGAAGAGAAAGGGAGAGCATCTCGGGATATAGGAAAGGCATCTTCCCAGATGTGCGAGGGGAACGATCTTGGTCAAGGTCAAAAACAGAAACAGGCCAAGAAGAAGATCCAGACCAAGCCACGAGACGGAAAAGAGTATCACTGAAAGCTGAGCTGGCAACCTTTCATCTGCGTGTGTCTCTCAGCCACATGAATTGCTCCTTAAGCCAAGGTCACACTGCTGCCCTCAAGAAGTTGGGCGTGAGGATATATTGCTGAGGCTGCCTGGGCAACGACAAGGGACAAGCTGGAATGATAGGGCAGCCATGTTCCCAGGCAACAGACCACAGGAGGCCTGCCCGAACACAGCTGAGTGCCAACCACTGTACAGGGCAGTCACAGTTTCCCAAGTGGTTACTGTGGCTATGAGTGGAAAGGGGTCACAGTCACATGTTTCAGATGAGTGTAATTTTGTTGGTTAGAGTTTATGCTCTGGAATGCTGCAGTTTGGGCCAGGCCCAGGCTACAAGCAAGAGGGATCACACAACACCACTACCAACAATAACAATTTATTCTATCTATGCAGAACATTAGTTTACAAAGGCTTTCACAATATTTATCTCATCTAAGTTGGACTACAACACTGAGTTGGGTGAGAAAACTAAGGCACAGACAAGCAATTTACCTGAGATCACACAGCAAACTGTGGCAGAACTGTAACTAAACCTTTGTGTTCCAAGTCAGTTCAGGCATCTGAAACCCTATGAACAAGTGTTCTAACAAACGACAAAAACAAGGAGGCAAGAGAAGACCTCAAAGAGACAGATCATATTTTCTCTCAATCACTGTGCATCTGAAACGCGCCGTGTGACAGATTCCAAACATCTACAACACTGTACCTTGTCAAAGCATTTTCATCTACTTGCTTCCTGACACTCTTAAAAATGCAAGTAGGGGAGTGAGGGCAGCTGATTTACCCAGAGAGAAACAAAGGCCAAGGATGGTGAAGAAACTCGCTCAAGATCACATGGCTGGAAGGAGCTCTGCTTCTCCCCTGCACCCCTCCCAGTAACATTTAATGCGGTCAGGCAGTGGAAAGTGATCACAAGGCTCTGGTTCCATTTGCTAGATGTGATCTGTCCAAACCCAAAGTTCCTTCTCTGCCTGCCCCCCCACCCCCTGCCCAGTTCCCACAACGTGGGCCCCTGGTTTCACCCCAATGGCTGCCCACTGCAGCTGGTTCACAGCAAGACGGGACTTTCTCTAGCCACTCAGCTGTGCCAGGGCTCTGTGGCTTGGCTATGCTTTGCCAAGGCCCATGTGATAACCCTGGCATAGCTGTCACTATCAACCAGGCACGACCACACAGTCCTCCCAAGATGACCCCTGGCTATGTCCACATCACAATGTCTCTTTTACCTTCACTCTTTGGTGTCATAGGCCTAGTTTCCTCTAAGCTCTGTTCACTTATCCATTCTAATGTCTTAAATCATCTTCCTGAGGGCTGGACTGGATGTCTGGCCCAGGAACCAAAGGCCTAGGGTTCAAGTGCCCATGGACTGATCTCTGGATGACAATTATTACCTCCTGGTATTGATCTTTCCCTGAATTCCCCCCAAAGGCTTGAGGAGACAAGCCGAGTAGTGCCCAGCCCCTGGCGCAGCCTCCTCTCTGGGTTTGGGGTATATCTGGGGATGCGCCTCCTCTTCTGTTGGTGAATAAACACTGACCAGTGGAGACACTACCCCATTCCCTCTCTCCTCCCTTTTTCTTTTCATGCCATCCATTACTTTCCTGCTATCAGTTGGAAACACCCGAATGTACCCTGGCAGAGGAACTGATCAGCAAACAAAATGGAATATGCAAAAGTAAAAGCAGTCATATCATCAGCTCCATCTACTTGGGTGGGCAGACCTTTGAAACAGTGCATGTGGTAAAAAAAGAACATTGCAGAAGAGGATGTACTTTTTAACAATATTTTTATAAAGCTCAAAACCAAGCAAAACAACAATCTATTGTTTAGGAATACATCCATGAATAACAAAGTTATTTTTGAAAAGCAAAGAAATGGTAAATATAAAACTCAGGATCACGGTTATGTAGGGGGTGGGTAGAGAAATGGTTTTAGGGAAAAACACTAATTGGAGACTTCGGATTAAAAGATAAGTCAGGGATCATTGTTTAAAAAAACAGTCATGTTTCATGGTTTACAAATGGTTCCAGTTTACCTGTCTGTCTATCTGTCTGTCTACCCATTCCAACTGCTTCAAAATAATTTTAAAGATCAGATGGAGAGGGTCTCAGGGGTGCCCATGTCGTCTCTCTCCCATTTTCCTGTGGCAGGAAGGTGTATAGCTACTGGGCACCTGGCCTCTATGTCCTCTATCCTGTTACCCTGTTCCGCCCTCATCCTCCATTTCCTTCCCTCACTTGTTGCTGAATACAGTTGTTACCAATATCCCCAATGAACTTGTTAGTGAACACAACGGACAGCTTCAGCATGGTCTTGTTTGACATCTCGGCAACACCTGATGCTGCTGGCCCTGCCAGTGCCTTCTCCAAGTACTTCTTCCTGGACATTCCTGGCACCTCTCTGGTATCTCAAACACTACTTCTCGGCCTCCTCTGCTGCTCCCTCTCCTCTGCCCTTTAATTAAACAGTGATGCCCACAGGGGTGTCCTCTGGCCTCTTCTCACCCTACAGTTTTTCATGTCCTTAGCACTTGCATGCTGGTGAAGTTTCATCCCCTTCTTCAGCCCAGATCTCCCTCTCTCCTGAACTCTAGCAACACATCCAATTGTCCACTCAATTTCTCCACTTGGGAGTCAAGTAGGTACTTCAGACCCAACTCCTGACCTTCCCTCACAAGCCTGGTCTTGTTCCTGTGGCCTCTAGCCATTCATCCAAGCACTGCCCTGCGAGCCATCCTCAGTTCCTCTCCTTCCTCAATGCCACCATCTCCCCTCTCTCTTTCCAAGCCCATCCAGTTGCCAAGTCTAGCCACTGAACCTCCTTAAGTGACAATCAAATCTATTCATTTCACCGGGTCCTCCTTTTCAAAGCCACCATCCTCTCTTACCTGCATGAAAGCCATGGTCTCCCTAGGTATCTCTGTGTGTTCAGCCTTGCTGCAACTCCTCATGGCAAGTACTTTGTTCTTTAGAATAAAAAAAATCTGCTCGCTGTGTAAAACCCTCTGGCTTTGACTACTTGGCTTCACTTACCAACTCTGCTTCATCTTCCTTCATCTCCCTTCATATCTCTGCCTTAAATCCTCCCCTCCAGCACACCAAATCCATCCTAGCACCTCAAATATACCACTCTTCCCTCTTCTGGGCAAAACAGAACATCTACTGCCCTCGCCCCTGTCCAGTCACACCTGCTCTGCCTCTGACCTCAGGTTCCAGTTTAACTACCACTTGTCCTGAGAAGCATCTCTGCTGTTCACTCTCCCTCCTCCAGCTAGAGAATGTTATATGGTTCCATCAGCTCACAGCGCCCGGATACTATTTGATTCTAGCACTTGTAACACTCCTTAGCAGTTGCTTTTAAAAGGGTTTGGCTCCTATTATAGCCTTCATGCATCAACCAGCAGAGATCTGGACTATGTATGGTCTCACTACCACCTAGGACAATACTTAAGCCCTTTTCAGCCAGTAGTAAAAATTGCTGAATGAAGGGCACTCTGTTTTACATACGTTATCTCACTAAATTCATTTAAGAATCCTTTTTAGGCAGCGGCTATTAGTCTTATCTTACAGGTGACAGCAGGAAAGTAACTTGCTCGGAATCATGAGTCAATAGAAAAATAGCTTTATCACCACTGCCTACATCAGCCACAAGCTGGTCCCCACCTGGTCATCCCGCCCCATCTCTCATTCCATATGAGGTAGGAAAAAGGCCTGTGATGTAGGTCTGGTCAAGCCTGGGAATTCAGAGTAGAAGCCAATAACAGTTACCTGGAAGCATGTGGGCCCCGGCCTCCCTGTGGGGATGTCCGACTGGTAGAAAACTTTGAGCTCTGGTGTCAAGGCAATGACAGTCTTAATCACCAAGGAGATGATGTCAGACCAGACTTTCTTGATGTCAACACCTTTGGAAGACAGTCTACACAAAATGCTGGAAAAAGTCCTTTTGCTGCCTGTGCTAGTACTGTCTGAATGGACAAAGTTGCCACTGTGGACATTCAGTGAGTAGTTGGTTAAGTGCATGAAGACATGGTGCAGATTTTGGGCATTGGGCTCCTGATACGGCTCAGTGCAAAATCTAGAGAGTCCATCTTTGGCTACATAAATCTCTAAAGGTTCTAAGGACTTTAACAAGACGTACAGACGGATATCGAACTTGAGCTTATCAATAAGGAGAGGTTTGCAGATGTACTCCTGGACCACTGCCGGCCTGCTCTGGAGGGTCCCAGCCAGCCGGATGTCACTGGGGTCTTTAATGAGGTAGATTCCATCACCCTGACAACCGCCATCAGGTTTCACAATAAAAGTAGGCTTCCAGGAGGGGTCGTCATCTTTCACCATTTGAACCTGGGGAAGAGAAAAAGAATAATTAGCTTGTATCATTTTCCTCTCTGGATCCCAACACAGCAGAATGAGACAAACATCTGGTGAATGAGTACCAGTGACGCCTACCTACTAAGTATTCACTGAGCATTTTCCAGGAAGATGACACAGCACAGGCACGGACATAGTGACATGAGAATTGTCTTCGATCTTGTGCTCCAGAGGGAGATGGAGGGTACCATGGATTGGCAGTCACAAGACCTGAATTCAAACCTTATTTTTTCCCTAGTTATTAGCAATATCCTTGAAAAGGTTATGTAACTCATAACAGTGGTGCTCTAATACCATTTGTGAGTGTCTGTTATGTGCCAGTCACATACGAGGCACTTTATATAAATTATCTAACCCTCACAGAAAACATCACTGTCTCTTTTCACAACACGGGAAACCAGAGAGAGGGCAGCCACTTTTAAGAGGTGGGTGTTGGACACGGACTTCAACAGTTAAATGCTGGCCCTGACACTGTTGATCTCGGCAAATTACTTAAGTTAGCTGTGCCTTCCTCATCTGCGAAATAAGGGTAAGATTGCTCTAAGGACTAAATTAGAAAAGAAATGCAGAAGGCCAGGCATAAAGAACCTGACAAGAAAAAGGCAATCAGAAGCCTCGCTACTGCTATTTTTAAAAGCTGAAGTCACTTTCCTGCTAACTGGGAGAGAGCATTGGAATTGAAATCTAGATCAATGACTCTAAAGCCCTTGAACTTTCCTTCATACTACCATGTCTTGGTTTCTTTATTTAAAAAACGAAGATATAAAACCTATTCTTACTGGGTCATCGTAAAGATGAGAAAAGCTGAAATGTGCAAAGTGCCAAATATAATACCAAACATTTAGCTAGAACATGGAGATGCACTTTTTATAATTCACATGCATTCCTGAGCTCAGCTGGCACCTTGGCCAATCCTTCAGTCTCCTGGTATCTTTTCAAAGCTAGATTCTGTTCTCCACAAAAACTGCTCTTCCTTACTCTAAGTAAGCTGGATACTCCCACACCTAGCCAGTTCAGATACTAATCTGTGGCTGGGTGTACTTAGCATGCACCTGACTCCCTCAGGGTAATGGTTTGTGCACCCTGGAAGTTTATGTGGTGGAAACGTGATCTCCAAATTCTCACCGTAGTGGTATTTGGAGGTAGACCCTTTGAGAGTGAGGTTATCAAGGTGGGGCCTCATAACGGATTAATTGCTTTATAACAAGAGAAAGAGAGTGCAAGCTGGCACATTTGCTCTGTCTCGACACATAACACCCTCTGCATCAAGTTAGGTTGGATCAAGAAAGCCCTCGCTGGACGCCAACACCTTGATATTGAACTGCCCAGCTTTTGGGACTGTAGGAAATACATTTCTTTATTTTAGAAATTTCCCAATCTCAGGTATTTTGTTACACCAACAGAAAATGAAGTAAAACAGGTCGACAGTTGAGATACTCCGCTCCTGTGGAGAATGGATGGCGCAAACCGGCAGGAGAGGAAGCTTTCTACCAAGGGGGAAAAGTCAAATGAAATGTGAGGGTGGAAGACGAAGCCAGTACCCCTGTACCTTCTGGTGTGGACCTCCTGTTCTGTGCCCTAATCGAGAGCAGCTCCCCAGCAGGCTGAGGTGGTGACCTGCCTCAGCACTAGGCTCCCGCCGCCGTGATTTCTGCTACATAAACCCCACCCAGGATATCTGCATTCTGAGTTGTACTTAGCTCTCTGACCAGCCTATATTTCTAAGTGAAGCTTTCGCCAATTCCTCGGGCACTATCAGTTATTCTGGGCTTGTAAAAGATCTTTAACAATGGAGAAACACTTAAAGCCTTAATAATGGTCCACATCAATTGTTTCCCCTTGTCAGCAGGATCCGAGAATGGAACTTCACTGGAGATCAATGCAAGCCTTCCAGGGCCTTCCCCCGAGCCTTTCCCTGCAACTGTGACCTTGACGTTCATGTAGTTATTTAATATTCATCCAAAGCACTCACACACGTGGCCCTTTACAGTAAATATGAGCATGCTGGACAAATGGCAGTTACGGATCAGGAAGTGAAAAATGTCAAGCTTGCACTGATGGGTAATTTTTCCCTTTGGAAAGGTTTCGCTATGTTGAAGATACTAACAGTTCAATATTGTTCAGGAACAATATTTTCTCCTTCGAATTCAGTGCATGTGCCTTAAATAAATTAAACTACATGGTCAATAGTCTCTGTCATTCATTGCATTACTGAATATTTCTTCTGCTCTTTGCCAGAGTAGTGACTACAAATCAAGATTATTAATACTAATAGAACCATTGGATTTTTTAGAACCAAAAGGATCCACAGAGATCAACATCATTCAATCCTCTCATCATTCCAAGGGGAAGCTGAGGATTAATGAGGTAACATGACTTGCTTTAGGTCCCCTAACTGGCTAGTGGCATGGTCAGAATGAGAAGTGATGTCTCCCGGTTCCAACTGAGGTTCGCTGTACCATTTTTACCTTCGATGAGATAAGACTGACATTTTCTTTTTTAAATTACCATAGCAAAGAACCTTACTATCACAGAATAGTATTCTTACTGCGGAGTTTGCCCCGAGTGGCTGTCCTGCAACGCCATATCCACTATCCTCTAAGCCTTTTCTCAAGGGAGACTTTTCCTCCGGGTTATTAAAGAACGAATGTACTTGCTTTTAACAGAGCCATGGACCAGAATCAAAATAAAGTTTGTTCATCGGGGCCTTGGCCCCAGAAATTCTGAATTTAATAGATCTCGGCTCCGACCTCAGCATGCGTAGTTTGAAAAAAGCACCACAGGAGATTCTGATATGTGCTGTCCGAGAATTACTGGACTAATGCAGATTAAATAAAACACAATCCGAAACCAACATCTAGAATGAAGTTCCACACATCAGTGTTACCAAGTGCAAGAGACTCTTGCACTTTGGGCTACAGTTGATGGTATCTCTAGTTTTATCCAAAGCTGCTATCGGATGTGAAATCCATTAGCTTGGAACTGTATACAAAGACAGCCGAAAGAGAGACAGGATGTAGTGGCGGGGTTACTTGGCCTTCAGGCCTTTTCAAAAATTTCCGCATCATTTACTGCCCCCTAGTGGATATTTAGAAAATGCGACTGGGACAATCAACCTGTTCAAAATTCTAACATTACTCCACAGGACATTCTGTCCAGAGGTTAATATTGTCTTTTAAAAGCACCACTATACGGGGAATATTATTGGGTCATAAGAAAGAAGAAAATTTATGGTCTAACAACACGGACACACCTTAAGGACACGGAAAGGGAAAAAGCCAGGCACAAAAAAAAAAAAAAAAAAAAAAAAACAAGCTCTGTGTAGTTCCACATACACACGATCCCTAGAGTAGTTAAATTCTTGGAAATCAGAATGCTGGTTGCCGGGAGCTGGGACTGGGACAATGGGAAGTTGGTGTGTAATGGGTATCGACCTTCCCACTTTGAAGATGAAAAAAGCTCTGGACTTTATGGTGGTGATGGATGCTGAAAGTGAATGTAATTAATGACACTTAAAATGATTAAACTGATAGGTTTTATTATGCATATTTTACCTCATGTTTTAAAATTAAGTTTTTTAAAATTAAAAATATTTTCGATGAGTTGGAAAAATGGTGAAGTGAAAAGGAGAAAATCTGGGTATTAGTCCCAATTTAGTTACATAATTTTGGACTGGGAAATGTTGAAAAAGTCACCTATTCCTTGGAGCTTTGTTGTACTCACCTACAAAATAAAGGGGTCACATCAACATCCCTGGCTCCAGCCAGCGAGCAAGAATTGAGCCATGATTTATCCTGACATCACCACAGTTGAAGGCTGTGTTACAAACACGCAAGTGGCATTAATCACACCCGAGAGGTCACACAGTGCCGTTGTGATCAGCACACCGAGATGATCTATAATGGCAGGAGATTTGGAACAGAGATTTACGATCCACGGAGGAAGTCAGCTGGGCATTTGGGAGAAGCAAGCTAACATATTTGGAGGGAGAAATTCAGTGCCTGGAAATACCAACCCACAAGCCATTATCAGCAGTGCAGGGCAGGTACGGGGATGATTGCTAAAGAAATACTGTATCTGCAATACCAAGGATGTCAAAGTCAATTAGAGTGGTCCTTCGTCACTCAGAAGGATTTGCATCCAATCATAGTAATACACACCCTGGTGTCACAGGCACAGGCTGCAGATTGTAGGCAAAAATAAGTCTGGGTGAATGTCACAAAGCGCAAGTGGAAGAGGATGCAGGGCCCAGCCAGAAAGGGCTAAGCTGGTACCCTGGGCAAATGGCTAGTCTTAATGTCAAGGCAATTTGGGGGCCTGTTGAGACCAAAGACCACCTGCACGATCAAGGCTAGACAGAAGGGCAAGGCCAGTGGCTCAAGAGGCAGAAGGCAGAATGGTGGGGCCAGGAGGAAGAATTCGGGCAGATAACAGAAGTCAAGAACGAGTACGATACACCTGGGAAGCTGCTAAGAGTGGAGAGCAGAAAGGGAGAGCAGTGGGAGTGCCCCTGAAAGTTCCACTCGGGAGGCCGCCGGAGGCCGGGTCACAGGAACACTAAGCACTGTTTTAAACACTTCATCTCCATCTTCACAGCCATGCAGGTTATAGACAAGGAATGGAGGCCTGGAGATGTGGTGTAACTTGCCAGAGCTACACAGCCCACAGGCCATGGAGCTAGGGTTTGAACCGAGATAGCCAGGTTCCAGAGCGCAGTGCACAGTGAGTGCAGGACGTGTGCAAGGGGAAAGGAAGCTCGGGCATGAGAGAGAGACGGGCCTGGTAGGAGAGAACCTTGAGCATCATTTTAAGGCGTTTCAGCAACGTCTTAAAATTACAGGGGCTTACTGACGGGTTTGAGAAGGACGCCGTGTGCCTGCGTATGTGTCGTAGGCCTCTCAGAGGCTGCGTGGAAATGTACTGGAGCGGGTGGAGGGCTGGGAGCAGGAAGGAAAGGCCTGAGCTGGGGCTGGAGTTGCAGTTAGGAGGGGAGCTGGAGAAATATTTTGGAGGTAAAATCGACAGGGACGGGTGAGGGAAAAGCAGCTTCCAGGACAGCTTTCAGATTTGGAAGGTAGATGGTAATGACAGTCACAAGGCCTGTCAGAGCAGGAGGATAAGAGAGACGGAAGACTGTGGGGGGCACCCGGCTGCAGAAGGTCTGGGGTTTGCTGAAAATGTGTCAGGAATGAGAGAGAGATCTGGTATCACAGGTCACTCTTCATGGTGATGGTGGAGGCCTGCCACACGCAAGGTCACCCAGGGAAGCCTGGAGAGGGAGAAAGGCGCAGCTGAGACCATAGGCTGGAACGGGCAGGAAAAATCATGCAATGCCTTACGTCTGTCCTGATGTATAGGCTAGTGAGGGAGGTTCAACCAGGGAGGAGCGGGCATGCGCACACCGGGGCACCTTGGGAATGAACCTCCTTGAGGGAGGAAGGAGACAGGAGAAGAGAAGCCGCAGCTCTGAGTTCTGAAGGCCTAAGCTGGGCCACACACAAGGGGCTTGAGAAGGAATGAAAGAGCAGAGGTAGGAGCAAAGGCCCTGGGGACAGCCAGACGCGAAGGGTGACAGAGAGGGAAGGGGCTATGGATAATCTCGGGGTTGGCTTCGGAGATCATGGGACATAATCGTGCCATTTGGGAAATGCAAGAAATAGAGCAGGTCCTGTCGGGTGGCGACGGGGAAGGGGAGACGACTTCCCACTGGAGCAACGATGGCCACAGAGCTCGTTCAGACCATTGTGACTTCACCGCTCCGGCTCGTTACAGTTCACTGGAACCAGACCAAGTGGTCCAGAATTCCTAGAGATCATTAATTTTTGACATAATAACTCAATCTTAAAAAACAAAAAAGAACTACTGACTGGTGAGGTGAGACTCAGACTTTTAGCTCAGACATGGGCTCTCTTTCACTAGAGGGAAGGTAGCCAGGTAAACCTCTCAGCTCCAGGGATGTGGCTGTAGCGGGGACCAGGGGCCACCTGGGAAGGGTCAATACCTGCCTCTGTGTGGTCGCTTTCACTATGCCCTGGCTTTGGACAGGTTCCAGTCAAGAAAGGCTAACTAGCAACTTTCAAATCCTCGTTATCTTTATCACTGATGAGTATGCTGGTTTACTCAAACTGTTTAAAGGAAGCGGCATTAATTGTTCCCGAGGAGTTGTGGCTGACCACTCATGCGTGGCTCCGTGGCGTGACTTGTGTGGAAAGGGCCCTCCCTCCTTGGCAAGCAGCTCTAACCAACCAGACAGCCTCACTCCCTGTCCTTCCCTCCTAACCCTCTTTCCTGCCTCACTGCTTTTACACACATTTTTCCTTGGCCTTATGAGCCTCCCTGCTCCCTCTTGGCCTACAGGGCTCCTACCTGTCATCTACAGCCCAGCTTAAAATGCCTTCTTGGAACACTACCCTGATCTATAACGCTCCAAACCAACACATTTTGTTTTCCAAAGGAGGGCTTCTCCATGTCCGGCCACCCCATGCCTTCACAACAGCCCTTTAAAACCAAGAAGAGGATGATCACTGCACGCACATGTTCACACATGCACTCTCCACCCACACTCTGTAAACAGAGAAGCCGAGACCAAGAGGTGCGTAGAGATTTGCCCAGCCCTTGCAGCTTGTGGTAGAGCTGAAACTGAAACACAAAAATCCTCAGACTTCTAACCCAAAGTTCATTCTAGTATAGTTAACTGAGGAATCTCGGGAGGCCGTTCAGAAGAAACCTTGGAGTGCCTATTTCCTCCTCGTTCTGGGTAACACAGCATCTGTTTGGTGCTATTATAAATTCCAACATTTTACACTTACCACCTTATTTACCTTTCAAATTCCATTCCACGGGGTTGAGGAAGTTGAGACCCAGACAGTCGAGAAGGGAGCCTACAGCTACACAGCTACCAAGGCAGAAGGTAGAATCAAAGCATCGGTCCTGGTCCCATGCCACTCTGTCCTTGGACGATGCCTTAAAATTCACCTGGGAGGTAGACATGGCTTCTGCAGGCTGCTCAGGAAAACGAAGGGGCGAAAACGAGCTCTCTGCATGCCTTACCCCAAATTCAGGCTGTGTCAGGGAAATGTACTGGATCCCATTCTCAGTGAACAGCAACTTTATATGGAGCATAATCTATCCATCATTAGTAAGTAATCAAAAAGCCACTCCAGAACACAGCTAGGACTATAACAGTTGCTTAACGGGAAGGAACCAGCCATTTTGTGAGCCTGTCCTCATTCCTCTCTAGACTCTTGTGAACTCTAGAGCCCCGGGCCAGCGCCAAGGAGTGTGATGACATCAGCCCTGCCTGGCCTCCCTGTCTTTTCCCCACAGATCTAGTCCATCCCAGCCAGCCTTCCACCCGTCCCTTCTCAGTGCCCCTAACAGGTGGATGGAATGCTAAGCCAACCTAGAGTGGCTGGGAAACATGGCATCCTACTGGTAGTACGTGCTCCCTGAGCATGAGGGTGCCCAGGCTGCAACCTCCCTTAATCACCTCAATCCACACAGGTGAGTGTCTGTGGGCGGCAGAGGCGGAGTGCAGGGCATGAGCTTTGGAGCCAGACTGGGGTTCAAATGGCACAGCAACTTCCTAGCTAGATTGGTCTGTTCTCTGTTACTATAAGTAACAAATTCCTAAGGCTTTCATTAAATTGCAGTGAAGAGACACTTACTTAGCTCACAGTTTGGGAGGTTCAAGGCCGTGGTACTAACATTGGCCTGGCTCTGGTGAAGGTCTCGTGGTAGACAGCATCACAATGACAGGAGAATGTGAAAGAGAAAGTGATCACACAGCCAGACAAGAAGCCAAAGACTGGTTCAGAGAACAGGCTCACCCTATGACAACACGCTCTGTGAGAACCCACTCAGGTCCCAAGAGAAATCCCTTAATTCCCTCCAAGGGCATGACCCCAGTGACCTAAGGAACTCCCATCAGGTTCTACCTTTTCAAAGTTCAGCATCTCCCAACGTTACCACACTGAGAACCACGCTCTCAACACATAATCCCATGTGGAACAAACTCAAACTATATATAAATCGCAGCACTAGCCTTGGACCCCACCCTGAGCCATTTACCCTCTCTGCATTTCAGTATCTTTGCCTATCAAAAAGGAATAATACACCTGGTTTCTATGGTTCTTCCTAGGAAGATTCAATAGATATGCAGTACTTGTACTGAACTTTTTTATTATTTTGCCTTAATTTTATTAGTCTGCCTTGGTTTCCTGATCATCTGCCAGATTCCAGCTGGACAGGCTTGTCCCAACCCAACTGACTGCGGTCTAAACCTGTGCCTACACCATGCTACAGTGCTCTCCCTTCCAGGACTGGGACCTATCTCCTGACCCTCAGCTGTTTCTTGGTTCCCACGGGTGTTAGCTTCATGTTTCCCATTCTCCTGGGGGCCACCCCTCCAGAGCCCATCCCACAGCTCGGCCTGTCTCCTGGCCTTAGAGTCCATTCTCCTTTCTACTCATTAATAGGACCTCTGAGATCCCAGAAGGCATCACACTGAGCCCACCCCAAATATAACATCACTTTGCTGAGTAAGCATCCCTTCCAGCTAAAATCGTTTTTCCAACAGTGAGGATTTCCTCCTAATGAACTGATGAACTAATCTTCAGCTCACTTTCAGATGTGTACAACCCCATTACAATCAAGAACACTTCAGATCACTGGCCCTGGCTTTTCCTCCTGCCCAGCACCAGGCCTCCGTCTCTCAATCCCACCACATTTTATATAATACACTAATATTTTTTAAAACATACGAGGATCGATGTCCTATTTCGCACACTCAAGCCAGGTATGTCTCTTCTCAATGCTCTTTTGGCCAAAATGGCAGTACTGATCCACTGCAGTGCTGATCAGTGCCAGGCACTAGGCCAGGCAAGGCAATCGGTATATATGAGATCTAATCCCACAAGGTAAGGGATAGCATTTCCAGCCTCATACTTTGTAACTAAAGGGTTTTCCCACACTCCACAACCCTCCCAGAAGATAGGCTGAGGTAATTGACCTGCTACCTCTTAGAAGGCAGGGGAACTAGCCTCCTCCTGTCTACACTCCCCTGCCTGCTCTCTCCCCACCGAGCTCAGGAAGGACCTCCATGGAGTGGCACTCTTAAATGCTTCTTGGAACCCCCTCCCCCATCTTGTGTGTTCAATGCTGCCACAATGTATCTGAGATTGCAAGTAACACTACTCCACATGCTAGGCCTGTGTGGCTCCTACCGCTCCCTAGGCTTCAGTTACAGGACATCCCGAACGAATACAGATAACTCCCCACTCTCTCTGGCACACAACTCTCTCAGGCTCCAGATGATATTGTTCCACACGGGACACATCTTTCCCATCAAATCTACTTCTCCCGTGTTCCCTTTACTAGTGAACATTACGACCAGCCTCCTATGTCCCCAAGCTAGAGACAGGGGATCACCCCAACTCCCACTTTGTCCCTCCTCACACAGCCCCACCTCGTCACCAAGTTCTGACATTCCTCCTCCTTCACACACCTGATGGACCTCTCACCCTCTCCATATTTCTGACCTGTGTCACTGCAATAGCTTCCTAAGTCCTCTGAAAAATGGCCCATGGGCTCTGTCCTGCCATCTCCCATAGATTATATTCAGGTTTTATAAACAACCCTCTGAGGTCAGCATTATAGGGTGAGCTTTGTGAAAAATGCTCTCTCTCTCTCTCTCTCTCTCTCTCTCTCTCTATCTGTGTGTGTGTGTGTGTGTGTGTGTGTGTGTGTGTGCGTGCGTGCATGTGCATGTGTGTGAGATACCAGGGATTGAGCCCAGGGTCTCCATTCTCAGTACTTCGTCTTTGATTTTGAGACAGGCTGGGCTCAAAATTGTGATCCTTCTATCTGAACCTCCCAGAATGCTGGAATTACAGAGCTGTACCACCTGGCTTTCCTGAAAATTGTCATTTTTATAGGTCAAACTCTGCTCTACATATATGTGTGTACAAGTGCACAATTCCTTACAGATCATGCTGATACCATCAATGCTTTCCATCACGGGCAAGGAAACTGGAACATAATGGACAAGGTATTTCCCTAAGGTCACACACTGTGTACATCAGGGAGCCAGGATATATGTGTGTTCAAATGTCTAAAAGCCATAATTTGCTGATAAATCATATCTGTCAGGATCTATATACTCATAGAAATGCTCGCAACTTAATACTTCAAAACTAATGTGCAGCAGAAACAACTATTATTTCTGCATGCCTACAATATGCCTTACATTTGTTATTTAACTTAATACTCCAGCAAGGCTTTGAGAAACCTACTTGTGTTGGGCTTTTTAAAATTTTGTGTTATGCTTTATTCTTTTGTGTTTGTGTGTGATATTTATAATTATATTATAAATAAGAAACCTGAGGCTCTGAGAAGTCAAGTGGGCTGGAACCATATGCTAAAGAGGAAGGCAGGAATCAGTGTGTGGGGGACAGATAAAATGACTTCAATGACTGGAGTCTTGAGTCTGGTTCCTTATTGCCTGGGCACCAGCAACATGACCTGTGGTTGGGTGTGCCTAGCTCCAAGTCTCAGGTGGGTAGGCAGGAACGGCAGTACAGGGCTGGTGTTTATGGCCAGACTAATCCCTAACAGAGAAGCACTGGGTGGAATCTGACAAGCCCAGACAGTGTGAAACACATATCATCCCCTCTGAGAGGCTGGCCCCGCAGCCAAGTGCTTGCCCAGGACCTGGGCTGTCATTAGTCTCATCATTTCTACCCACAGAGTGAGAACAGGATCTCTGTGAGCCTCTGGATTTCAACTGCAGGTGTAAATTTCAAGGCAAGTGCCAAGGTGTTGACATGCAAGGAATTACTTTCATGCCTTTGATCACAAGACGCTCCAAAGGAGAGCTGCTGGTTGGAAGCCTTGCTGAGCTGAGTGGTACAAAAGAACTCCTACTGTGCCACTGGAGGCCGGCTAGTGAGGCCACTTTCCCCAGCAAACACTTTCCTTTTTATTTCCGTGGTAGTCAGTGGCCATTGGCCAAAAGGAATCGGGGCTAAGCTCTCTCAAAAAGGCTCCTGGAAAGCTGTAGCCCGGCATCATTGCCTCACCTCTGGCTTGTCCTGTTCCCTCCAGACAGCCTTAAAGAAGCCTCTGTCTTTCTTAATAATTCTCTGAGGGGCAAGAGAGGCAGTCTTTCTGTATGACAGCAGCTTACTAACTGTGCCCTTTCAGGACCTCTCAGGAGCCACTGTCTGGACTGAGGGCTGGAGTGGGATAGTTCCCCTATAAGGCTCTGAACCAAGCCTGGGACCCAACTCTTTCTCAGTTCCCTCTGGCTATCAAGCAAGTGTAAAAGACTTTAGTAAATTCTCAGAAGAAAAGGGAAAGAAATGGAAGAACATGCAGCTCATTGATATTTTTGCAAGTGACTCTCTCACCTAAGCACGGCAGGGCCTTTCAGTCTGTCCTTAAATGGAAGAGGACAGTGTTCCCCAGGCCATGGCAGCACACACAGAAACCTACCAGCTACAGGCAGACTCCAACTATGACCCACAAAGACAAGACAGCTATGCTGTCCTTGCAGCAGGAGACAGCCATTCCTATAAGTCAAGATATAATATCCTAAATGAATGAATCACAGAGATCGCAGTAGTTGGTCATTTGTTACACTGCAGCATCGTATCCTCCTCTGTCAAGTGGAGATTATAATAAGCCTCCCTGGCTCAGCATATCCAAGGCTTATACGGCCAGAAACACATTTAAAATTATAATGTATTTGGAGAACACAAACAGGAGGTCATGCTTATTCAGATTAATAATGTGGACTGGTTATAAATTTCAGTCTATGAAATAGGGCAAGATAGTGATAAGAGCCAGTGGTGACAACAGTCAATATAGATGACAATGGTTAATCTATGAGAGCATTTACTTTTTAGCCTTCAACTTTAACTCAGATATGCGTTGAGTTCCTTGAGTTTGCCATGTAATTTTTACAGTATCTTCTGTAAAAAGGATTAAGTCTGGGAGCAACAGAAAAAATCATTTTATCCAGAGTTCTCAGCTCTAAGCATCCAGAAGTTGCTCCATGTGTGTCACACGGGAAGGAAAGAGAAAGAAACTAACGTGCTGAGCACCACAGTGCTAGGTGCTCTGCAGCATTCTTAGTATATTTTCTGTCTCTTGTCATCCTTCCAACAGCTCTATGACATGGTCATTGCTGAGTTTTATAGAAACTGAAGGTAATAATGCCGGGCCACACGTGCAGCTGAGCATTGCGTCAAATAACCATCTAGCCAGCACCAAGCTCTTTCCATTCCACCATGTCAATGAAGGAGGCAGTTAGCAAGAGTACATATGTTCGTGCAAGGGCTGGGTTTTCTTTCTTGCTACAATACGTGCTCTGTGAAGACAAGACTCAGGCCAGGTTTGTTCATCACAGTGACCCCAGCGCCAAGTGCAGTGGCAGAGACTGTAGCTAAGAAAGCTGATGAGACATGGCTACTGTTTTAGGTTCCAAAAGGGCCATCACAGGTTCTACAGGGAATGGGCATGCTCTGTGGGCCCAGGAGAATCAAAAGACACATGGAGGGGGGCTGGGGAAAGAAGGCAGACATACAGAGAGAAGCCTCAAGTCAGGAACATTTATGAATTAGAACAGCCCCACCATGTTGGAATATATTAAATTGCCCATTTCTAAAGATGATCGAGTACAGGCTGAGCCTGACCCCCGCCACGCCCCCCCCCAACTGAAATATAGACACGACCCACCCAGAAGAGAAGTGGCCTCAACTGTCTTAGATTCCTTCTAGTCCCTGAGATTTGCTTCTTTGGTATTGACTTCTTCCACTCCATACCTAACTAGTATCTCTGACTCACTATATCACTTGGCCAAGTCTTTTTCCCTCTGTGGGTGTCAGTTTCCTCATCTGTACAACAGATGCATTTGTGTGATGACTCCACTGAGAATCCTTCTGCTTAAGGCTTCCAAGATTCTACACATCCCAGTGAGCAGAGGTCATGGTAGCCTGCCTACAAGATGCTGTCATGCTTTGCGGGATCACAAACTTCACTGTGACACCTTTTTTACGTGGAGCTGGCACTAGCTGAGGCAGCGAACTCGGGTTGTTTCGCCATCCAGGCAGGGAGATAGACCAAGTTCATTCTGAGTCAGAAAGAAAAATGAGAATTGGGCAAATGTACAGCATGAGCCATAAATCTGAACTATGTTAAAAACTAAATGTCTTCAAGTAATACACACAGTGTCTGTATCTCTGGTCTCCACAAGAATGGCACTGCCATCTAAGGGAAAGTTCTGGAAATTTCTAGAGGTGTCATTCATTGTCACATTGAATGGAAAGTATGACTGGCATTGAGTGGGCAGGAGTCTGGGATGCCAGACAGATTGCCGTGCCTGGCTTAGTCCTGCTGTGCCGTCACGTAGGCGAAAGACAGATAGATATATACAGATAGAGATATACCCTTACATGACATGTACACAGCCATGCCTCCCCCGTGTTCCTTTAGGTGGCCCTCATCTATGCTCCTGTAGGCAACCCCTTCACCCAAGCTCCTCTTAGCAACCCCAATAAGCTCACTGGTTCGTCAAACTGGACTTTAATATTTAAGACATATACACCACCAATAGCAGAGCAGCTCGTGGTATTTTTGTCACTCATATATACCCAATTATTATATAAAATACTTTAAAATGTTAGGAATAGAAAAATATTAAAGAAACTACAATGTGTAATCACATACTATTTCTCTTACATTCAACAGTACTTTTTATAGGTAGGTGACAGCATCTCATTGTTTCATCATGTCATATGGTGTAACAGTGACTAAGTTTGACTCATTGAAATGCACAGTATTTTGTTATTAGGAAATTTTTCTTATTTTATGTTCTAGAGAGCACTTAGGATGAGCATTTTTAAATACTGCATGTGTACGTTGACTATATTCCATTGTAGAATAGTAAAGAGAATGCCACAAACTACCTTGCTAAAAGGAGAGGGGATGTGGCTCTGCATGGCACCCGTGTAGCCGTAAACACACATAGCATCCATGAAAGAAACCAGGGCTTCTTGGAGAGTTGGGGGATTCCAGGCTGGTGTGCAAACACTTAAGAAAAGCCTGGAACATCATGGTATGGTGCTAGAAAGTTCTCAAAGAATAACAGAAATATAAAAAGGAGTCAGGAGTCCGGTGGCCAAATCTTGTGTAATAAGACCCTCAAGATAAATAACAATAGTACAGGCTTACAACAAATTGGACACACTATGAGTCCACACTAACCTGAACGCACACACTCACACCAGCACATAAATGAGAGGGCCAAGTTCCTCCTTCAACAAAAACTCAGCTGACAACTAAAGAAGGAATGGTGGAGTTAGACAATCACCACTGAGTACAACCAACGTCTGCTCTAACTAGAGGGGGAGTGTTTGGGAAGTAACAGGACATGACGTAAGGTATCATCCCACAAGATGCTTATTAATTAGGAAGGCAGAAGTAGCAAATTTTCAGTGGAAACTCTGGCGGAGGCTACCTTACTTAACCAAAACTTAAACATCATACTAATCAGACACGCTGACATCATATACCTCCAGATCCAATACCCCCGAGGGAAAAAAACATGTTTTCTGAGGTGTTCCTGCCACAAAAAAAGCATGTCCTGAATCTAGTAATAAGGAAACCTCAGACAAACCCAAAATGAGGGGCAATCTGCTAAAATAACTGGCTCGTACTTATCTGCATGCCAGTATCATGAAACAGAAGACTACGAAGTTTCTCCAGGTGAGCGGAGACTGAGGAGACAACAGCGAAACACAGGGCTTTCTTCTGCTAACGCTATCGGGAAAACCATCAAATCTGAATGGGAAGCAAACAGCAGAGTAAGGAGACAGCAGCCGAGGGAAGGCCATGCTTTTAAACCCTGTACCTGATGCAGGTTAGTATCCAATAATGGAAGAAATGCAAACTCAGTACCTGAGTAAGAGAGCAACTACCTCAGTTCAAAAATGGGCAAAGGATCTGAGAAGACATTTCTCCAAAGAAGACATAAAGCGGATCATCAGGGATATGGAAAAGATGCTCAATCTCCTTAGTCCTCAGAGAAATGCAAACGAAAAATATAACACCTCACACTTGTTACAATGATTGTAATTAAGAAGATAAGTGATAACAAGTATTCGAGAGTCTACGAAGAAACGGAAGCTTTGTACATGGGTGGCGGGAAAATAAATTACTACAGCTACTATAAAGAACAGCATGGAGTTTCTTCAGAAACTTAAAAAATAGAGTGACTCTGTGACCTAGCAATTCTACTACTTTGTATATATCAATTGAAATCAATCTGTTGAAGAAACATCTGCACTTCCATGGTCATTGCAGCATTACCCAGAATAGCGAAGAAATAGAACTAACCTCAGTGTCCATCAGCAGATGAACAGACAGTGAAAATGTCATACACACACACACACACACACACACACACACACACACACACACAATACGTACATATATACACAATGAAATACTATTTAGCTTTTTTTAAAAGAAGAGAATCCTACCAGTCACAACAATACAAATAAACCTGGGGACATTACATTAAGTGAAATAAATCAGGCATGGAAAGACAACGCAGGATCACATTTCTGTGTGAAACCTTAAAAAAGACTGAACTTAGAGACATAGGGAGTAGAATGGTGGTTATTAGAGGCTGGTAGGGGGCTAGGATTGGGCAGTTTGGGAGCAAAGTATACAAAATTTATTCAGAGGAAGAAATTCAACAAGTCTGTTGTACATGGTGACTGTTATGATTTGATTCTTAAATACCCCCGAAAGGTTCATGTCATTAAAGGCATGGTTCTCTGCTGACGGCACTCTAGGCAGGTGGAGGAACCCTTAGGAGGTGGGGCTGGAGGAAAGGGTTAGGCCATTGGGGGCATGCCCCTGAAGGGAATATTGGGACCCCTGCCCCTTCCTCTGTTTCCTGGCAGTGTTGAGGTGAACAGTCTCCTCTGCCACATGCTTCTGCCATGACGTCCTGCCTTGCTACAGGCCCAAAGGTAATGAGGCCAAGGGACCACACAGACAAGCCACAATAAATCTCTCGTCCTTTTAAGTTGTTTATGTCAGGTATTTTGTCAGAGCAAAGGAAAGCTGACTCAGTACTGTTGTAAATAACAATGTATTATATTTGAAACTGCTGAGAATACATTTTAAGTGTTCTCAGCTCAACAAAACAAAAAGTGTGGAGTAATCCACATGCTAATTAGTTCAACCTAGGCATTCCACACCAAGTGTGGATAATTTTGATTTATTAATTAAAAAATGAACAGTTTTTTGAACCTACTCGTCTCTATCATCACTAAAGTTGCTTCGGTTTATATTACCTTTTTATGTTATTTTATTATGTGTTACCTTTTTTGTTGCTATTTATTGGTTTGCTGTGCTAGTGATCAACCCCAGGGCCCCATACATGCTAGGCAAGTATTGTGCTATTTAGATATTCCTTCAGCCCTGTATTTCCTTTTGATATGAAGATTTTAAAAGATGATTTATAATTTGTCATCCATAAGCTGTTGTTTCCTACTTTCTGTATAATATATATGTAAAAATACAGTACATATGTGCATGTAATCATATATAATATATATGCACTCATAAACACATTTACTAAGCACTGTATAATGCATGTGTACCCTACATATACTAAATATATATGCATACATAAATAGCACACTACATATAGTATTCAGAGAATACAGAATAATATTTTGTAGAGATGCACATATATACACACACATACATACATATTCATATATGTATATACACACACACACAGAGTCATTTTGTAGGGTGCTTCATGAAAGAAACTATGAAGCAAGGCAGTCATAACTAATTTCAATCCATTACATGATTTCAGACAGTTAAAAATCTAAGTCCGTCTTTGCTTTCTCCGAGCTGGCTACTGTACAGAATAATTTTAATAAATAAGTACATAATTCCTCATAAATGAAATAAGCTTAGTGTGCCAAATTTGTTTCTTTTCTTTACTCTCTTTTGTATCTTTACCTTCTCCAATAAGATCTGCATACTGAGTGACCATTGCATATGTGGAGGGTGGGACCGGATTTTACTGTTTTAAACATTATGTGTATATTGGCTCTGAAGTGTCTTCCAATGTATTCTTCCTCGTAAGTTACTTCTACCAGGTCACTCGACTTCTATCCTCTTAATCTCCATTTAACGCAACTGACAGTGAACAGAAAAACAATGTCGTCTCCTTCCCTCTGCAAAACTGAGATTCAAGCATTGCTTAAAATTTAAATGCAAGTAATACTGTCTTCCTGGCATTTGCAGCACCCTCTTAGAATCTCCTCAATGAAATGAGATTATTGTAGCTATCTAATACAGAAATCGGCAAACTAAACCACAGGCTGTTTTATAAACAAAGTTTGATTGGAGCACAACTACACTCATTTTTTTTAATCATCTGTGGTTCTTTTACACTACAGAAGCAGAGCTGCTAGATTCTCCGCCATGAACAACGCTGACAGCTCTACCATCCAGCCTTCATAGAAGAGTTCGCCAAATTACACATGTGGAATGGCACTGGTTACACTGCTACGAAAACAACCATCACACACAATGTTTTTAGTTGCTTCCAAAGAAGGGACAACTCTCAATGTGCACTGGAATATTCTATATCAAACACATTCGCATTCAATTACTATTTGCAGCAGAATTCTCTCTTGACCTGAAGTCTGCCAAAATTTCTTTCAAAGCAGAGTTTTATTGTCACTTCTGCAGCTTCCAGAAGTAATCAGTTTATGCAAGAAGAAAAACATGGCTTTTGGTGACTAGCAAGTCACAGTGCAAAGCAAGACCTGAAGCTCACTGGCTGTTAGCACCAACTAAGATCCAGAGAGAGCCGAAGCCTGGGCATGTGCCTAGGATTCTCTAAGACTTACTTTCTTAACTTATAAAGTAGAAGTAGTGAGAGTACCTCATAAGTCTAATGTATAAATTAATTAAGAAAAACATAAATTATATTCATGGATGATGGCCAGACTGTATTATATATGCCCTATGAATAATTGTTGTGTGTTTTGTGATAGCCAAGTAAATGCACAATAAAAATGATTAAAAAGCTGGTGCAATTAGGTAACATTCGGTCTCTTCATTTTATTATTTTGATAAATGGTTATGAAAGAAAATGTCTTCATATTTGAGATAGATACACAAAAGTGTGTAGGTGAGAAGTAACACTGTGTACATGACTTACTATCAAAAAAGGGAGAAGGGAAGGAGAAGGTGGTAAAATGTTAGTTAACATTTGATATCAAGTGAAGGATATGTAGAAATTATCTGCATCACTCTTGCAATTTTTCAGTAAGTCTGAAATTATGTGAAAACTAAGAAAAAATGGAAATTGGACATTAGGTCTAAAAGCATGGAGAAGAGCTGTTATAAACCCAGTCTAGCCTAACAAACAAAATCTGTTTTATTTTTATTTTTTGTGGAACTGGGGCTCCAGCCCAGAGCCTTCACACTAGACACTAAGCTACAGTCCTCAGCCTGTTTTGATTTTGTGACAGGATCTCTTTAAGTCACTAAGTTGCCCGGAGACTGTGCTCCAGCTTTCGATCCTCCTGCCTCAGCCTCCCAGAGTACTGGGCTGACAGGCTGTGCCACAGTCCCAAGTCAATACATTCTTTCATATTATTCTTCTAGCCCTTATAGAAAATGTATAGGATGGTTTCAGGAGATAGGAGAAAGAGTGTTTGGATGAGAGAAAAGGACGAGAGAGAAAAGGCTGTCATTAACAAGGCCAGAAAACGTGATTATGCCACCTTTCCAAATCCAAATCTCTCCTTTGCTTCCCCTTTCATCAGAACCCTCCAAGGTGCAATTACACTGAAAAGAAGCCGAGCAAGAAGCAAACTCAGAGAGGTTTCTTCATTTCTTTGGAGACGAGGAAAAAGGCATAGGCAGAGCAATTTTCATAATTTCCTTTTGAAACAGGCACCGAAGTTAAGATTGGCTCCACTATTTTCTCGTAGCAAATTAGACATCTCTGCTCAAGTGACTCTGGCGACATCACTAAGAACTTTGCAAAACGAAATGAAAGGACAAAAATTGAAGGTGGAAGGTGACATTTTGCTCATTTGGGGGAAGCAGGGTTTTCCTGACCTTTAAAATAGGCTCTCCCAGAAACATGTTTATGTCTTTCACTTTTTCTTCTTAAATTCTGGCCATTAAGGGAGAGGAGAAAGAAAAGAGAAAGAAAGAAAGAAAGATTAAAGCAGTAGTCTTCTAATGATCATACTTATCTCAAAATTCCAGATAATAAATCATAATGCAAAGTAGCAAGCTGATAATAGGTGTGATCTACAACACTAAATGTATTTGGGCAAACTGTAGTTTAGAAAAAACAATAAATCTCCTACAATTAGAGGTATTACTGTACAGGGTTGTCTCTCGGGAGAAAAGAAAATCTAAACCAAGTTAAACCAAACTGGGATCAAACTCAGTCAAAATCAAGTCTTTGCTCTTTTTCCTCCAAGATGATCTAATAGCAGATAATGAGATAATTTATCCCAAGTTTAGATTTTTGTTAAAAAATAAAATAAGTCTATTTACATGCCCCCGGAAAGCCAGAAATATCCAGAATGCTAAAATATTCTCAGCTTCTGCTTAAATTTCTTTCTAAGACTGCAAAACCTTTTTCCAATATTCATTCACTTTAGATACATGCCTGAGGCCCCTTTTGTGATTGCCATTAGGGAGATGGCTCTCTGGGGGACCCAGTTTAACAGGAACAGCAGAGAAATAAATGTCCAATTCAGGGATATGGCATGATTCCCACAGCAACTCAACAGCGCTACAGATAGAGAAGCTGAGGCTTGGGCTAAATAACTCGCCCAAAGCGCACAGTTAAAAAGTAATGAGGAAAGATTTGCCAATACCAAACTTTGCATTCATCATCCCACAACCTGGAACATCACAAACGATGTGCATGGGATCCTCTAAATGATGGAGGATTACAGAATTGGGACCCAGAGGACAAAGTAGCCAGCCGTCCAAGGGCCTGTGTGCCAGGGGAGTAGGAGTCACAGGGGGTATCATAAAAGGCCTTCACAGGCTTGCAGACATCAACTCTGATATAAAGAAACCGAGTATAAGTTTGTGTGACAGAGGGGTGCAAGAAAGGCATTTCCAGCACAGGAAATGGTAGCGTGGGCCCAAGTCAAGATGTGTGCGAACCTTGGTAGCCATTCCTTCTGAACAGCCTTCAGATGATCCAACGGGAAGGATGTCTCGGCTTGACTGGTATCTCCTAGTCTCAGTCACACCACAGGGATACTTGGCGAGGGACATATGGATACAGCATCAGTTACTCACTCAGGTGGGGACAGAACAGAGGTGAGAAGACGCGGTCCCGGGGCTGCCACAGCCAGGCCCGGGGTACCCCACGCAGCTGTGCCGCAGTCTTCATTACCAGCCACTGAGCTCGGCTCTGGTCCACGCTGACCCCAGCATCAGAAAGAAGATGAATGATTCCATTAGGCCCTTTGTGCCCTGACAACAGAAATTTCTGCAGAATTTTAACTCCAGCGGGGAGTTTTGTAAAGTTCAAGAGAGCTGAACCCACAGAATTACAAAGGACTAAATGTTCTACGCCTTCTCCTGAAGCTTCTCGGGGGCAGTCGGAGAAGGGGTAGAGATCTGGCTGGTGTCCCAAAGCCAGGGAAGAGGTAGACCAGGACTTGAACCCTGGTCTTCTGACTCTGGCTGGCTCAATGCTTCATTTACATTAAGTGATGATGGGGGCATGTCCTGCCATCTCTGTCTACCCACCGTTCCTGCTCCTGCCACACGTGTTTGACTCCATCCCATCTATCTCTGTCCTCTGACGCTAAAGTATCTGATACAATGCTGAAGGAAACTGGAGTCAGAGACCATTGGTCTAAGACCTAGTTATGCGAGATTGTGAGCCAGGACAATCTGGGAGGTTACTTGCACCCCAGCTTTTTCCTCTGTAATTTGAAGAACAAGAACAGGATTTAGTGGAAAGACAGAGTGGTCTGGAGTCCCCAAATGTCTGAGCAAAAGAGTGAAGTCACCCTTCTATACAAGCAACTCTGAGGGCCTACGCCCTCTCTAACTTGTTTGGTACCCCTAGTTCCAGGCACCTGGTAATTCTCAGGAAACAACTGTCCCTACACCAAAGAAGGTATCTGTACACTAACAGCCTTGTGAGCAGGTACGACCAGGAGCAAGGTTCATGATTCTGGCCCTCGTCTCCTCACCTGCAAATTGCAGGTGGTTGTACCCCACCCTGAGTGTGGATGAGCAAAGCTACATCTGTAAAGAGTACTTGGGAGGCTGCAGAACACTGCACAGACGCCAGCTGTCACTCGGGCTAACGCACAAGACCTGAGTGTGCTTCCCAAGGAGGAGCAGCACCTTGATTTTCAGACGGTACCATCTTCCCAGGAAACAAACCAGCTGGTAAGAGCATGATACACCTCAGCAGGGGGTGAGATTCTATTTTTGGCAACAAAGGAAACAAAACTCGAGGCAGGTGGGGAGGTGAGCCCACGCTCCCACACTCTCTGCCCGTAGCTTTGAAACATCTGCCTCCTGTCCACAGCCGGGTCCCCCTCACTTCTGCCTTCTGTCTCTTCACTAGTTATCCACCAGACCCCCTGAGCCCCGGCCTCGGCCTCCCGGGACCCCGTGGGTCATAAACAGAAGGCATCCCATTCTCCACGTTGGCTCCGAAGCTCGCTGCAGATGGGGTGAGCCACGTGCTGGGTGGGGGCTGGGCGGCCGCCCGCAGCTCTCACCGCTTGGTATCACGTTGGGGATTTTCTCATGGCCCGATGTGGAGCCGGCTCTTGCCCTGTGACGGTCTGGGTCAGACTGAGCCACGTGCCTCAGAGAAGCTACCTTTGGTGGCTAACCTCCCAAGAAACCGAAGGCTTAGAACGTCTGCGTCACTGCACATGTTAATTTGCAATTCCCTTAAGCAAATATTCTTGAGTTCCTACTATGTGTCAGACACTGACAGGTACTGGGGATACCAGGGTGACTGCCCTGGTGGAATTTTCTACCGAAAATTAGAGAAGGGGAATTAAATATGTAGTCAGTAATAGGGTAATAAACATAAAGACCACGAAGGGGGCGTGGGGTGTATCTCAGTGGGTAGAGCACTCGCCTAGCATGTGCAACGCCCTGGGTTCAATTCTCCTGATCGGAACACTCAGGGGGCTGAGGCAGGAGGATTAACTTGGGTTCAAGGCAGCCTGGGCTACATGGTAAATTCTGGACTACAGAGCAAAAGACCCTGTTTCTCACCACTCTCCAAAAGGCCACAGAGGGAGGAAGGCAATACCATGTTGTGAGGGACTTGCCCCAGATGTGCGCGATCGCGCAGGCTATAAAGCTAAGCAGGTGTCTGAAGAACTGCTCTGAAGATGGGTCAAGCGAAAGAAAGAGAGGACAAAAGGATGAAGAGAGCTCCAGGCAGCAGGGAAGGCGGTGCGAAGGGGCCACCGTGCTGTGGCTGGTACCTGAGAGCAGGGACGTGGCATGCAGAAGGACCTTCCACAGAGAGGCCAGGAAAGAAAGAGGCCGCGCAGAGGCATTTCACCTGCAGGTTTTGGATGAACCTCGGGCGACTCCAAGTCAGCCAAATCATCACCTTGCCTGCACGAAGGCAAATGACGCCAGCGACCCACTCCCCAGAAGGCGACAGGTGTGGAATCCAGACAAAGAACCCGCGCTTCCCAGCGCAGCGCATCTTCCTGCCTTGCCTCTCACCCGTTTCCAGCTCCACGTTTCCCCGGTTCCCCAGCCGAGTAGAAGCACTGTGCTGGGGGCGTTCTGCAAACAAAGCGTTTCATTCAGCGTCGCGGAGGCGAATCCGTAAAAATTAAGTCACAGGCATGACCAGAGAAGAAAACAGAAGGGCCCCAGGCTTGCTGGTTCCCTCTAAGAAACTGCAAAAACATCATTGAACAGATTTTTGGCTTTGTTCACTGAAAAATTCTTCTGCTGAGAAATACAAACTCTTTCACCATAATAAATACTGTTTTGATAACAAAACTCTACTTTTCTCAAATACCCAGATGGAAGACCATATGCAAAATAAACTCCAAGGAATTTTTTTATTGGCCATCTGCTAAAATTGGAAAGCAAGCCTGCATCTTCCTCTAGACTTGACAAAAATTTCCACTGAGACTCCTGCCTGCTTCCTCCTGGTGCCACCTGCTGATCATGTGTGGGTACCGATTTTGCAAATGGTCAGCTGAGAAATATGAGTCTCTCCCTTTCTTTGATGACATAAATTTAGCGCTCATTCATGTGAAGAAGGGTTTTCTGTTGTTTTACAACCAACCTCCCTCTTTCGATGGTTGCAAAGATTCATACAGCACAGGCCAAACACCCCCCCCCCACACACACACACAATATCAAGATTTTGACAAGACATCATTTGATCTCATAATTATATCCACCATCTCTAATAAAAACTCGTATTTTGGCCTTATCTGTTAAAAATCTAAATGTTTTCCTTCTGCCCAGAACTGCTTTTTCAGTCATCTAAAAAATGATGGCGCAGATATATAAAAACACACACGACAGTGCTCCCTGTAATACTATTTATGAAACCAAAAGATGGGAAAATTATTCATGTTCATCAGCAGGGGAATAATGTTAGGAATTATGTCTAAAACATATTCAGGGCAGTGAGAAAGCAGCCCAAAAGAGAGAATTGTAGTATAATCCTATTTTTAAAGCAAAAATGTATTTTTTTTTCTGTTACATTGTATGTCTTCCCTTAACAACGTCTGTTGCAGTGTATATTTGCTTATAGATAGGATCGGGCTAGAAAGGTACATACAAAACTGTTTGGGTTTAATTTCTGAAAAGTGGAGACTTTTTCACCTTCTATTTTATTTGAAATCTTGGTATGAGTTCACTGTTTTCTATTAAAAAATGTGTCATGAAGAATAATCATTGTTTCAACGTGAGGTTTGCACTCACAAAGCTTCCCACCACTAAGGGCTCACTGGTTGCTCACGCTCACTCTGAGATTAGGGTCATTTTCTTATTTAGAAAATGTTACTATTTGGAATTTAAAAGTCTCCCAAAGCCCCAAGCTCTAAAGACTTGTCTCCAGCACGCCACACTATTAGAAGGCGGTGGAAACTTTCAGTGGGTCTGGTGGGAGGTCTTCGGCCATCGGGTTGCGCCTTGCAGGGAACCGGGGGTGACAGTCTCTTCCCCTGTATCCTTCATTCCCCAGGCACTGTGAGGTGAGAGGCTTCTGGGCCACACACTCCCATCCAATGTGTTGCCATTTCACAGGCCCAAAGTACGGGACGGATCCTGGGCTGTAAAATTCCAAAGCTGAGTCGAAGTAAGCTTTTTCTCTTTGTAGGTTAATCCTTGTAGCAGTTTTGTTACAGTGGCAGGGTGCTGGCACAGGAGTTAAGAAATGTGGCTGAGAGGAGAAGGGACGTGCTGGACATCATACAGAGGTAAGTGGCAGTGCCAGCTATCTCCTGCAACTGACGACCCTCGTTTTTATCATCTATCATTGCATTCAGCAGGGCCAGGCCCTTGGTGAACAGATTCTAAATTAATCCATTTACAGATAAAGAAATTCTCCCTTTTATTAGGGAACTATCCGACTCTAAAGACTTCCAGCATCAGTCGAGGGCAGGACCTAGGTACAAAAACAGGAAGAGAGCAGAGCTGTCCTCTAATCCAATCTCTCTTCTTCATGATGAAAAGAATCCCCTGAACAGACAAAACCAAACAATCAACAGATGAGCTACCAGCATTCACTTGGCCGCAAGCAGTTAACTCTTCATCTTTCTGCCTAAACAGCATTCCTCCCCTCAGATGTCACACCTTGGCAAAGGTGCCCCATCAGACTCCCGAAGAACATTCGGCATTTTTTCTATTCCTCAACCCAACCCCCAAGTCCTATCGATGTCATCTTCTAAGCACTCTGCGTATCTAAGTCAGTGCAAAATCCTGGCTCTGTGTCTTAGTACCACCTTCAGCCCTCGCCTACATGACTCAGCAGGCTGGCTAGCACGCCTCACACCTCACCCCACCACCTACTCTATGCTCTGCCAAAAGAGAACTCTTCCAATATTAAAGCACAACCATCTTCCTCCTGACCCTCCACTAGGAACCCCTGCGCGACTTCCCTTGGTGAGACTGTTCATCTGGCTTCCAAGGCCTCCTCGATCTGCTTTTTGCTTCTTTACTTCAGCTGCTGCCAAACCCTCCTCTTCTAAACTCTGGTAACACCAATCCTGCTAATCATTCCAATACGCTATGCTCTCCCGTGATGTCGGTGAACTGTGTAGCAACTTCAAGTGGCCTAACACATGTGTAACTGAAATACCTAACTGAGAAGAGGGACAGAGATAATGAGCAAATATTTCGACATTTTACAAAAATTAAAAGTCCAAAGATCCAAACGCTTAATGAATCCCAAACATGAGAAATAAAGAAGGCTACATCACCAAGACACACCACAATCAAATCATTCAAAATCAGGGGTAAAGCGAAAATATTTAAAGCAGACAGAGAAAAAGGATATGTTCCATGTAGAGGAACAAAGAGAAGAGTCAAACAGCCTTCTTGCCAGAAAATTAGGAGCAACAGGGCAGAAAGACAACATATTGAAAAAACCACACACTTAAAATTCTAAACCTAGGAAAGTATGTCACACAAACCAAAGGCAAAGTAATTTTTTAGGAATGCAGCTAGGGTGGTGGCACAGGCCTGTAACATCAGCACTCTGGGAGACTGAGACAAGAGGATCACAAGTTCAAACACAATGTGGGCAACTTAGTGACTGAGCAACACCCTGCCTCAAACAAATAAATGAATAAAAGGGCTAGAGGTGTAACTGAGCACACTGGATTCAATCTCAAGTCCAGAAAAAAAAAAAAAGGGAAAGAATTCATCATCAAAATCATCAAAGTCCCTCTCTATATGAAATGATGAAGTAATTTTTTGGCCAAATAAAAAGTTACAGGCACAAATATAGATTCAAACAAAGGAATAGAGAACACTGGAAGTGGTAACTATAAAAGTAGGTAGATGAGATCTTTGTCTTGTTGTTAAATTCCCTTATAATACAATTGACTTGTTAAACAAAAGTAGTAACAATGTATATAGGGATTATAACCCCTGTGAAAGTAAATTGTCTGGGACTAATAGCCTAAACACTTGGTGAGGGGAAAAGGAAGCACAGCACTGTATTACAAGGTTCTCATACTGTAGGTAAAATGGCATGATATTACTTAAAATAGATAACTTAAAGATGTGTACAGCAAATCCTAAAGTATTCACTAAAAAGTTTTAAAAACAGAGATACTGAGTCAACAAAGGAAATCCATATAATTGATGTGCTACAGTCCTCTGCTCTACCGGCTGAGCGATCAAAGGTAGCATGGAAGCCCGCAACACTGGTGAACTTCTGAAGAAGGGCAACAAACCGAAGAAATGAGACGGGACATCACTAAGGATGCTGCAGATATTAAAAGGATAAAAGGCAATACATGAACAGTAAAAGGAAAGCCTGAAAAAGGACACATGCTAAGAAAGCTCATTCCAAAAGAAAGAGACATCATGGACAGTTTTTATGTGTTAAAGAAACGGAGTCTGTAATCAAAACTTTCCCATGAAGAAACCAATAGGTCAATTACTTCACTAATAAGTCTTTCTAAACATTTAAAGAAGGAAGAAGGCCAGTTATATGCAAACTCCCACAGGAACTTTAAAAATAAGGAGTACTTCCCAACTCATTTTATATAACCACTGTCAGCCTGGTTACAAAAATCAAATACTTTGCAGAAAAAGACAGACAGACGGACAACACTCCAATATTGCTCATGAATATAGACGCAAACATTCTAGAGAAATTTTCTGTAAATCAAATTCAACAAGATATAACAGATATACTGTATCATGACCAAGTGGGCTTTGTCTTGGGAATACAGTGTTTAATATTTTTAAAGTAATCAACATAATTTTCCATATTAATAATCTAAAAATAAAATCCATGTGATCATCTCAATAGATTGAGAAGGATATAACAAAATCCAACTCATTCCTTATCAAACACAAAACAAATCCATAAAAACAAGAAGTAGAACAAAATTTCATCAACTTTATAAAGATCACCTGCCAGAACCTACAACAAACTGCATACATAGTGGTGAAAAACTAAATGTGTTTTTCTAAGACTAGAATATGTTCAGGATGTCTGCTTGCATCATTACTGTTGAACACTATATGAAGGTTCTGGAAATTTCAAGGTGGCAAGCAAAAGAAATTATCTATCTGAAAGTAAGGCAAATTTTCTGAGGGTAAAACAATCCAACAGAATCTACAAAACAAAGTATTGGAATCTTAATTAATTGAGTAAATCAAGATCACAGGATAAGATGAAAGCAGAAAATAATCAATTATGCATTTATATCGTCACCATGAACAACCAGAAATTGAAGTTTAAAAAATAAATCATTGCCAATGTACTAATTTGAAACAGAAATAAATCTTAAAAAGATATCAAAGAACTATGCACCAAAAACTTGAAAATATTCCTCAAAGAAATTAAAGGAGTCTTAAGTAAAAAAGATATACAATGTTCATGGTTTAGAAGACTCGTGTCTTATTCAAAGTGATGTTTAGACTTTACCCAAAGCAACATATAAGTTCAGTGAAATCTCATTCAAACTCAAGCAGGCTTACTTGTAGAGTCTGATAAGCCTGTTTGAAATTTCACATGGCAGATCAAAGAACTTTAACACCCAAAACAAAGTTGGAGAACTTATCCAACCTAACTAATTTCAAAGCTTATTATAAAGCTATAGTAATTAGGTCAGTGAGGCTTTGACATAAAAATAGACTAACAAATTATGAAAGAAAACAGAGAATTAAGAAACATGTACACACATATTTTAACAACTATTTTCAACATAGTTCCAAATTCAATTTTCAGGAGAAAGGTCAATATTATTAAAATGTCTCAGAAAAAATAAACTATTCATATGCAAAACCCAAACTTTTGTTCATGCCTTGCACCAAAATTAACTCAATATAATGTACAGATCTAAATTAAAAACCTAAAACTTTAAAACTTCATATACAATAATATCTTTGCAAGCTTGGGTTACATAACATTCCTATTATAACACTAGAACCAAGACCCATAAATGAAAAACTTGAATCATTGAACTTCTCAGTGTTATAAGCTTGCTCTTCAAAATATTCCACTTAGACAATGAAAACACAAAGAAGAGACTGGGAGGAAATATTTGTAATTGGCATATCTGCTAATCTTCTGCATTCAAAATATATAAAGAACTCTCAAAACCAATAATAAAAATGAACATCTCAATTTTTAAAAATAAGCAAAATATATAAACAGAAATTTCAGAAACGAACAAACTTAAATGTCGGGTAAATGCATGAAAAGAATGCTCAACATTATTAGTCATTAGAGAAATGCAAATTGAAACTAACAAATGACCATTACATAACTGCCAGAATGACTAAATTTAAAAGACTGAACATTACCAAGTGTTGGCAAAGATGTGGGAAAATTGGAATGCTTGCACATTACTGATAGAAATATAAAACAGTAAAACCACTCTGGAAGTCAACAGACACTTTCTTTAAAGTTCAATATTCAGCTACTATGTGATCTAGCCATTTTATTTCATTACTAAACACTGACCCTAAACACTGAAGAAATCAAAACATGTTTTTGCAAAGACTTTTACATAAAGGTTCAAACTACTTGTATTTGTGATAGTCCAATACTAGTATTAGCCCAAATGTCCAGCTTCGGGTCAAGGAATAGACATATTATGGTATAAGCATCCAACTAAATATTAGTTAGAAATCAAAAGCCATGAATTGTAGATGCATATTTCAATAGGAATGAACTTCAAAATAAAACAACTACCTTGAATGAAGAAGCCCAGGGTGAGGGTTGGGGGAACCTTTCCATGTAATTCCATTGGAATGATATCCTAGAAAGCGTAAAGTAATATTGACAAAAAGCAGACCCACAGTTTCCTGCTGATAGGAAGGAGGGGCACGCAGGAAAAGGATTACAAAGAAATATGAGGAATCATTTAGAATGACATGTATATTTTGACTATCTTGGGTGAGGGGTGGGATGGTGCATACCCTAGCTTCACTCTCCAGTACTGCCAAAACAGAGTATCAAATAACTTGTTTTAAGTATCTACAGTTTATTGTAAAACCGAAAGCTTCCTTTGAAAAGATATCAGAAAGACAGGCTATGTGTATAGGCTAAAAATATCTCCCCACAAAACACTTACTGATTACAAAGATTTTTAAAAATTAACTCTAGAGTAGAGAAACTCAGCAGCACTTCCTTAGCTAAGTGGCTATGTTAACATAACAGGGATACAACGCTGACATCATGTACCTCCCGGCAGCACTGCACTGAGAAGGTCATAGCATCACTTTTGTGATATCCTTGTCAAGAGATGTGTAATCTAAACCTGATAATGAGAAAAATCAGACAAAACTAAAATGAAGGTATGTATATACATATACATATGGCAATAGTCCCCAAAAGATTGAAATTTATGAAAGACAAAAAGACAAAAACAGATTAAAAAAGTGAAACACCTTAGAAGAGACTAAGGAGAAGTAAAAGTAAAAACAAGCAGAGATCACAGAGGGATCTTGTATCGGGAAAGAGCATGAATAAGAAACAGGCAAAATTCAACTACGGTGTACAGGTTCTTTAATACAGCATCAATATTAATTTCTCAATTTCACTAATTACAGAAAATATTAACATTGCAGAACCAACGTGAATGGCATACAGAAACATATTGCCCTATTTTTATAACCTTTTTTGTTTGTAAGTCTAAAATTATTTCAAAACAGTTTAAAATATGAAAGCAAAATAGACAATTTCAGACAAACAAAAGCTGAGGGAATTTGTCATCAGCAGACCCAAACAACAAAAACAATGTGTTAACCAAAATTCTTCAGACAAAAGAAAAATAATACCGGATGGAAACCTAGGGCTACAGAAAGAATGAAGAGTACCAGAAATGATAACTATGGGTGAATATAAAAGGTTACTATACTTGTTCTTCACTTTCTTTGAAATAATCAACTTTTCAAAGCACAGTTAATAACAATGCATTTTGGGGTTGCTTAGAAGGAAAATATATGACAACATAATATAAAATGATGGTGAAAACAGAATATGTAAGGCATTTATATTTTGCTTGAAATATATAATATTTAAAGGTATATATGATAAGTTACACATGTGTTGCAAACTGGAATCTTGGATTAGGACAGACCTTGAAAACATTTTAGAAATAGGTATAGTGAATGAACCTAAAGAGGAGACAAAATAAAATGCTAAAACATTCAATTAATCCAAGCATGATAAATAAAAAAGGAATAAAATACAGTAAACGTGAATCCAACAATTAAACCACATTAAGTGTAAAAGGACTACACACTAACTAAAAGGCAGAGACTGTCAAACTGCATAAAAGACAATAATCTAGATGTATCCTGTCAATGAGAAGCACGATTTAAAAATGCACACAGATTCAACGTAAAAGAGTAAAGGCTCTACTCTGCAAATACTGAGCCAAGGAAATCTTAAGGGTGCTATATTAATACCAAAGTAGGTGTCAGGACAAAGAAAGTTACTTTACAAAGGAGTAAAACCATCACACTAATAACAGATTCAAAATGCATGAGAAAAACATGAACAGAACTTATAGAAGAAAGAACAAGCAATCACAACTACAATTCATAATTCAATTAACTCAGTAATTGACAGAACAAGTAACCACTGAACTAGTAAGAAAGATGGAACACTATCAGGAACCAAACTGACCTAACTGGCATTTATAAGATGCTAAATCAATGACTACAGAGTACAGTTTATTACTACTGTACATGAAATGTTTACCAAGATAAACAATAGATAAGCTGTCATAATGTTCTTAATAAACTTAAAGATAATAAAGAATATATATTTTAATATTAATGAAATTAATCAGAAATAACAAAATATTGTTTAAAAATCTCAAATTATAGTAAAACCCAGCATATTTCTAAATAACTGATAGGCAAAGGAGAAATATCAGGGAAATTAAAGAACACATTGAACTGAAACAATAAAAGTTTAATCTACAAGAATTTTTAAGATGCAATCCAAGAAGTAAAAATTTATTGATTTAGGGTTTAAAATTAATGATCTCAAGTTCATCCTCCTAAGCTAGAGAAATAAGTACAAATTAAACTGAGAAGTAATAGAAGGAAAAACATTTATAAAAAACAGAAATCCAGGATATATAAAACAATGAAATCAATAAGTTGTTTTTTAATAGATCAATAAAATTGGTAAACCTTAAGGTTTGAATGCTTATATTAAAAGAGAGAGAGCGAGCTAGACATTGTGAAACACACCTACAATCCCAGCTACTCAGAAGAGGTGAAGCAGAAGCACTCCAAGTTGAAAGCCAGCTCGAGCAACGTGGACCCAGCCTCAAAGTTATATAGTAATAATAATAAAATACAAAGAGCTGGGATTATAGCTCAGCCCTCCCCTGGGTTCCATCCTCAGAACAGTGGCAAGGACTAGAGGGGGAAGAAAGGGAAGAGGTGGAGACAGAGAACACAAATTACCAATACCAGCAATTGGACTACTATTTTAAATTTTGTCATGTCAATGAACTACATACACAACATAGACCAAGACTGATTTCATTTGTTTGTTTGTTTTGAGACAGTCTCATTCTGTAATCCAGGGTGTTCCTGAACTTACAATGTAGCCACGGCTGGCCTTGAACTCAAGGCAATTTTCCTGTCTCTATCTCCAAGAGCACCAGTATCATAGCCATGAGCCACCAAGCCCAGTTAACTTTTATGTGAGGCTGGGAAATTGAACCCAGAGCCTTGCATGTGCTAAGCACACCCGTTAACCACTAAGCCATGCTCCCCAGCCCTTGACTGATTTTTTGAAAGACACAAATTACCTATATTTTCTATTTTTAAAAAAAACTATTTTGGCCTTGCCCAGTACCTCCTGCACACCAGAGACAGCTAGGTAGCCCTGGCAGAGCACTGCCTGCACCTGGGAGCTCAGGAGGACTGGGCTTTCCAGCACTCTGCTCCTCCTACACACCAGAGATAGCCAAGCAGCTGCTGCAAGAGGCCCACCTGCACCTGGAAGCTCATGGGACTGGGCCTTCATGTACCCCATCCTTGCTGCATGCCAGAGACTGCCAGGTAACACTTTTTTTAAAAAAGAGTCTAATTTAAGAATCTCAGGAAAAAAAACCAGCCCATCAACAATACCACAGCCTCAACTCACTGTAACAGAACCACTAAGGAATGTGGTAATAAATAACCTACAGAAATACCTGTCACCCCAAAAAACTATACCAAGGATCTTGAAATAGTAGAAAAAATGATGAAAAAGGCTAAAAAAGATGATAATTTCTGGGCCCAGAAATACTTAGAATTGAAATGGGAAATCCTATCAGCAGACACTGACAAGAAATTAGAGAAAAACAAAGAAGATATAAACCAGAAGATAACAAAAACAATACAAGAAATTAGAGAATAATACTGCAGGGATATAAAGATATTGAAAGCAGACCTTCAAGATGTGAAAAACACACAGGAAAAAAATAAGTAACCAATCTGAACATTTTGAGAACAGAATATCAGACCTAGAAGATAAAATGGTTGAGCTGAAATATACAGACCACAAAGAATGCAAAACAAAAAAGAAAGAGAATGATTACAACAGCTGATGGATAACTCAAAGAGAAACAACCTCAGAATTATGGGAGCGCAGGAGAAAACTGAGGACAAAACAAAAGGCTTAAAGGCCATGTTCAATGAAATTATGAAAGAAAATATCCCAAATCTAAGGGAAAAAAATGAACATTGAACTACTACTGCAGGCGTATAAAACACCAAACAACTTTGATCTGAAGAGAACCTCAGCATGACACATCATACTTAAAATACTAGAGACCCAGCACAAAGAGAGAATATTAAAAGCTGTAAGACAAGAACAGAGGGTGTCTTACAAAGATAAGCCCATCAGGACAGCTGCAGATTTCACGACCCAGACCTTAAAAACCAGAAGATTGTGGAGCAATATCACCCAAGCACTAAGAGAACATACATGCCAACCCAGACTGCTATACTGAGCAAAATTACCTTTTAAATTAGAGGGAGAAATCAAAACTTTCTGTGGTATAGAAAACTTAAAGAAATTTACAGCCTCTAATCTAGCACTGTAGAGAATACTTAAAGGAAACTTAAAAAGTGAAAGGGAGGCTAATGACACCAAAGACCCCAGAGAAAAAGAGACAACAGATATAAGAGAATGAGCTGAGAAGAAAGTAAGTCTAGAAAATAACACTGAAAAATTATAATGATGGCTGGACATACCAAATATACCTTGATAATTATTCTGAACATAAATGGCCTCAACTCACCTAGTCGACTGGATCAAAAACACAGAAACTCACAACTTGCTGCTTACAAGAGACACACTTAACCCACAAAGATACTCATAGACTCAAAATGAAAGGATGGAATTCAATATTCCATGCAACAGGATCCAGGAAACAAGCAGGGGTAGCTGTATTAGTCTCAGATTCCTCAGATTTCAAAACAAAACAGATTAGGAAAGACAAAGATGGTCACTATATAATAGTTAAGGAAACAATAGAACAGGAAGAATTCACAATTATCAATATATATGCTCCCAACTCTGGAGCACCCAATTAAGTAAACTAAAAATTATTAGATATGAAAGAACATATAAGCCCCAAAACAATCATAGCAGGGGATTTAAATACTCCACTATTACAGATAGCTAGATCAACCAGACAGAAAATCCACAAAGATATACAATAGTTAAATGACACAATAGAATACTTGGATCTAACAGGTGTTTATAGACTTTTCTACCCAACATCAACATAATACATGTTCTTCTCAGAAGCATATGGAACATTTTCTACAACAGATGACATTACAGGCAATAAGTCATGCTTAAATAAATACAAAGGAATAGAAATGATCCCTTGTATATTTTCAGATTATAGTGGAATAAAACTGGAACTTAACAGCAAAAGAAACAAAAGAAAATACACAAACACATGGAAACTAAACAACTTACTACTGACCAAACAATGAATCACAGAAGAAATCATAAACTTCATAGAGTTAAATGATGAAAGAAGTGCATCATATCAGAATCTATGGGACACAATGAAAGCAGTACTTAGAGGGAAATTCATAGCCATAAATGCACATATCAAAAGAACAGAAAAGTGACAAACACATTAATGATGCACCTTGAGGCCCGAGAGAAACAAGAACAATCTAAGCCAAAGAGCAGTAGAAGAAAAAAAATTATAGAAATCAGATCCGAAATTAATGAAATTGAAATTAAAAAAACAATGGAAAGATTAATGAGTCAAAGAGCTGGTTCTTCAAAAGAATAAACAAGATTGACAAACCTCTAGCTAAAATCACCAAACGAAAGAAAAAAAAAAGCACAGATTAGTGCACTTAGAAATGAAAAGGGTACAATGACAACAGATTCTCCAGAAACTCTGAATTTCATGAGTTTTATTATGAACACTTACATTCTAACAAGTTAGAGAATTGGGAAGAAATGGATGACTTCCTAGACACATTAAAAAAATAAGAAAATTGAATGTAGAAAACATAAAAATATAGAATACCCCCATTACATACACAGAAATTGAAGCAGTAATAAGAGCTCTACCTACAAATAAAAGCCACAGCAGAACTTTTTCTGTATTTCAGGGATGAATTAAATCCAATGCTTCTCAAACTGTTCCATGAAGTTGAAAGAGATGAAATGCTACCAAATTCATTTCTGGAAGCTAGCGTCACCTTAATCTCCAAACCAGACAAAGACTTAGCCAGGAAGGAAAATTATAGACCAATATCCTTAATGAATATAGACGCAAAAATTCTTAATAAGATTCTGGCAAATAGAATCCAGCAAGTAATCAAAAAGATCATACACCATGATCAAGTGGGCTTCATTCCTGGGATGCAAGACTGGTTCAACATTTATAAATCAATCAATGTAATCCATCACATCAATAAAAGCAAAAACAAAACCTGCATGATCATCTCAATTCATGCAGAAAGAGCCTTTGTAAAAGTCAACACCCTTTCATGATGAAAATTCTGAGAAAAATAGGTACAGAAGGGCCTTATCTCAAACTCAAAGAAGTTTGCCAAATCTATCACAAATATCATAGTAAATGGAGAAAAATTGAAAAGGTTTCCTCCCAAGTCGGGAACACAACAAGGCTCTCCACTCTCACCATTCTTATTTAACATAGTCCTTGAAACACTTGCCATAGCAATCAGGCAAGAAAGTGAAATAAAGGGAATTTGCATTGAAAAGGAGGAAGTCAAACTATCCTTATTTGCAGATGATATGATTAACTACACAGAAGACCCAAAAAACTCCACTATGAAACTCTTGAAAATAATAAACAAATTCAGCCAAATTCCAGGTTACAAAAACAATACTAAAAAATCAACGGCTTTTCTCTACACCAACAATAAACTCACTGAGAAAGAGCTCAGAAGAATAATCCCATTCCCAATAGCCCAGTGAAAAATTAACTACCAGGAGTATACCCAACCAAAGAAGAGAAGGACCTATATAAAGAAAACTATACTGAACAGAAGAAAGAAACTGTAGGCAACATCAGAATTCCCAGTTCTTGGATAGGCAAAATCAATATAATCAAAATGACTATACTGCCAAAACCAATATACAGATTTGATGCAATTCCTACCAAATTTCAATAATTATCTTCACAGAACTTGAAAAAATAATTCTTAAATTCACATGGAACCAAAGGAGACCCAGAATAGCCAAAGCAATCTTAAGTAACAAGACCAAAAAAAAAAAAAAAAAAAAAAAAAAAAAAAAAAAAAAAAAAAAAAAAAAAAAAAAAAAAAAAAAAAAAAAAAAAAAAAAAAAAAAAAAAAAAAAAAAAAAAAAAAAAAAAAAAAAAAAAAAAAAAAAAAAAAAAAAAAAAAAAAAAAAAAAAAAAAAAAAAAAAAAAAAAAAAAAAAAAAAAAAAAAAAAAAAA